>VYZX01007911.1:55913-136689 GCA_013401335.1 Brachypteracias leptosomus | reverse complement strand
GGCGGCGAGGGGCTGGCGCGGCTGCTCAGGTCAGAGACTGCTTCTCCCCCCGCGCCGGGCACGGCCTCACCGGTGCGGCTCCGCTCGGTGCCGCTGGGCCCCGTCTGGCCCCACGCCCGGACCCACGCCCGTGGCTGCCGCCGACCCAGGGGCATGCTAGATGTTACCGCCGGTTAGAGCCCTTCCTTCTCCCTCCGGCACCGTGGCTCTTCGCTGTGGGTGCGAGGTGCAGCCAAGGCAGCGCTCTCCGGCAGTGAAGTTGTAGCCCCAGTCACTGTTAAACCCCAGGGAAGAACGGGTTATCATTTGAAAAATAAAGGAACGATGCTGAGTGCTTCTTGCTGTCTTTAAAATACTGCTTTATTTAGTGCCTGTTGTGTTCCTGTCTCGTTGCAAGCTCTGCTGCTTGTCTTCTGTGTAGGTGAAGCAGCGAAAATGCTCTCTTTTAAACTGCGTAAAAAGCTGTAATTGTGTTTTGCTGCCTAGGTTTCCAGAGTTACTCCAGTCAATCACCACACAGTGAATGCTTTATGTTATGACTATCACTTATCATGCATAAGTAATCTCCAATTAGTGGCTAATAATACTGGTTCCCACAGAAAATCCACTGTCTATGTGTTCTGCTATAAGTCTCAGAGTCTCGTCCCCCTGAAAGGCAGGCAGCTGCTTTGCCTGCGTTGTGCTTGCGTACGCTAGCGAAGAGTTGATCATCGTGATACCAAAGCGTCAGCTCTAAAAGAATTCTCTAACACTTGTTTGCAATGTTAGGATCATTTGTTGTAAAAATCCAGTGCCATGCTATGGCAGCATGAAGTGATTCTGTAGCAGACATGTGGTAAGCAACATAAAAGAGAATCAGTTTCCAAAACATCATCTGGTAGATGTTAGGAGACTGGTTACCATCTCCTGCCATGTGCCTGATGATTTATATCTAGGCACAAGCAATTCTTCAGCTGCAGAAGGCTCTGAGAATTCCAAAGTTTCTGACAATTATATTTAATTTTAGCTTTTGTCCTGTCATGCACACTCCCAGCTCCCAAATGCAGACTTGTAATTCTCTTTAAAGCTTCTCTGCTTTGGCTGTGTGTACATTTGAAAAGGAACACATAATCATATGCTTCTGAGGAACTGTTCAATTTGGCAAATGCTACTGTCAAGTACATTAAATACATAAACAGGGACTTTTGTGTATCTTTCATACAGAAAAAAATGGCATCGCTGTATAAATCTGCAGTACTTGATGACTCATTTGTGGTGTTATTAGTAAAAACTGGAAAAGCCTCGAAAACTCTGTAATTATTCTACATGAGTAGTATTTTTGAAAACATAGTCAAAAAACGTTGATATACAGGTGTCGTGCTTTGCCACGTGGTGTTTGAGAGGAGCAAGGGAGGGAGAGCACAAAGTGCAGACATTGAGTATGTGCAAACCAACATAGCTTTCTAGGGTTTCTTGCTGGATTGTCAGATTTAGCACATTAATTTCTTTTAATCCATTTTGTGAACATTTGATCATAGTTGAGTTGTGTGCACATTCATTGTTTCTTAAACTTTTATGGTACGTAACAAGTTGAGAAGTTAAGGAGGGATATTTATGTCATAGAAGGTGAATGGATGCTACTAAGAGTCAGTTGACTAGAAAGGTCTTTTACCTTGACATGGTGCATTTCTTTTCCTCTAGATTGCAAGTCATGTGGTCTCCGAAGATTTTCCATCCAGCCTGCCCAGCAGAAGAAGATTCCAAACCGTTATTTGGGCCAGCCCAGCCCCTTCACACACCCACACCTCCTCAAGCCAGGTTAGGTTCAGGCCCTGTAAGAGCCAATCATTGCTATTCTTTCTTGCCGCTATTTTTCTGAGATGTCTAGGACAAAGTATTGATTTGATGCATCATACAAGCATCCATGATTTCAGTTGTGTATGATTAACTTCATCAGGCAGTAATTATATTTAATATTTCATTTTCTTGTCTGGGATGATACTGGTTCCAAAACCAGGCTTTACATGTTAGCTTTTTACCTTTTTCTCGTGGAGTGCTCAATGTTGCTGACTTTGGTAGTGCAGACCTTCCATGGCAGCAGCATCTTGGGAGCTTATTGTCCTGCAAGTACAATAACATTTATATTAAGGGGGAGTCCTTTGAGTGAGCTGAACTGCTAGAATGCTTCATATCTAATGTCTTGTGGATCACAAAATAAAGGTGTCATTAGAGAAGGAGAGCAGGGAGAGACTTACTGAGAGCTGAACTCCACTTGTCTAAAGATCGAGTGCACTTCAGAAGAGTATTCAAGCTGTGAGGAAAAGGAGAAAAAGAGACTTGCAGCTGTGAAGTTGGAAGGTAGTGATGGAAGAGAAGCTGAGTTTGTGCAGATTAGTGAAAATGAGCATGTAGGTATAAGATGACCATAATTCAATCAAAAAAATTGAAGTAAAAATATATTCAAGAATATATCCAGGAAAATGTTCCAGTTCTGTGTTCTTTTTCCATAGATAGGTATACAGAGTGAACAGATGAATATATAACCATACACTTATATGTTTAATCGTAGAAAGATTCAGGTCAGAAGGGACCTCAGGTATTTATTAGGTCCACCCACTCCTCAAAGCTGAGCTAACTTCAATATTGGATTGGGTTGCTCAGAGCACTGATTAACAGCTCACAGTAAATGAGGCTGACACCTTAAAAGTACTTACAGCTGAAACACTGGAGGTTAAATCTAGCTGTTCCATTTAATAAAGGAGTGGTGTTAAATTAATACAACATTGTTTTATTGCCATTATTGTTTTAAAAAGCAAGTGCCTTTAAGGCAAAGAGAATTCCAAGGCCTTGAAGGCAGAAGACAAACGGAATTCCTGCGTTCCACACAACTGCAGCTTCTAAACTTCACTGGACTGTTTGTGGTAGTTGGAAAGCTGACTGAAATGCAGCAGAGCATAGGAAATTTACAGTATAGTATTGCAGAAATGTGGGGTCTGATTGCATCAAAATAGTTTCTGTGTTCTCTATCATTTCCAGATATACAGAGTGGAGTAGTAGTGGTTTTGATTTTCTTTAAAAAAAGAGAACTTTTACACCAAATAGGTGTGGGTGATGTATGGTGTTGAAAAGGTGTAAAATTAAATGCAAATAAAACATACATTATTTTTCTCTTTTGTCAAGGAAAAACATTCTGAAGAGAGCCTCCCCCTCCCATCCATGCAAGAATCCACTCACAGTACAAGCCAAATTTCAATTTTTATTCTAGAATTGTCACTGCATAATACATTAAAGAGGAAGAAAAGATTATGAGAGTAGAAAGTTAACAATATGAAATGCAATCTATGTTAAAATAGGGTATTAGCCAAAGTACTGATTAAGGCTTATGTATTAATTTTAATAATAATTAAGGAGTGTCACAGTTTTAAAAATACATACTTCAGCTGTTGTTGGTTGTTCTTTCAACTTCAGTCTGGTTTTGCTGAGTATCTTGATCGCTGTACTTCATATCCTTTGTGACTGGAGCACTTTAAAACATCTGTTTAGTTAGAGTCATTAGGAATATAGTATTTAACTTTGGAAAAATCTGAAATGTTAATTACTGAGAAAAGCTACATCTGCCCTGTAAAAGATTCCTCCTCTTGATAAGAGTCTAACACCAGCCTGCAGTTTGTGGTTTGTTTCTGCCTGGAATCTTGTGACTGGTTAGACTCTGCAACCTCTGTGTCTCTGCCTGATCTCCCAGTATCTCTTAACACTCAGTCCACCCCTTATGGTTTATAACTAATTACTCTTTGAGTTGACTTAGTGTGTATTTGGATAGACATTCTAGCTTTATCTGAGGAAATTAATGCTCAACCTCAGGAGGTAATCTTATGCTCAATGTCCAGATGCTATAAAACCCATCAGTTTTCAGCAGTCAAAGTCCAGTTTGCCTTACCCCTTCCCCTTTTTTTTTACATGCCTCTCTGCAAATAACCAGCTGCAAATAACCAACCTGCTCTATCAGGTTTTCTGCTTTTGCACAGAAATACATAACAGAAAATCCAAGTTATTAAAATAACTTTCTGTCTTTGCATGACGGAGGGGCAGACTGAGTGAGGATGTGCTGCAGAAATGGAAACTAAAGAGATGCATGAGAGAGCAATGGAAAGGCTCCTGAGGAACTACAATGAGGCCATGCATATGAAAGGCATCAGGGAGTAGGCAGGAATCAGACATGTGGCTAGTAAAATATCACTGGTGACTTGAATGTCTTGATCTGATTTGTTCTGTATTCATAGGAGAGGTAACCCCAGGACTGTCGCAGATGGAGTATGCTCTTCGCCGACACAAACTGATGGCGCTGATCGAGAAAGAAGCTCACAGCTGGGATGGATTGGACCACACAGTGATTCTGCTATCCAACCCCACGTACTACATGAGCAATGACATCCCATATGTTTTCCACCAGGACACAAACTTCCTGTACCTCTGTGGGTTCCAGGAGCCTGACAGCATCCTGGTGCTGCAGAGCATTCCTGGCAAAGCGCTGCCCTCCCACAAATCCATACTGTTTGTGCCCCGGAGAGATCCAAGCCGAGAGCTATGGGATGGGCCCAGATCAGGCACGGATGGGGCAATTGCTCTCACTGGAGTTGATGAAGCTTACACCACCGAGGAGTTCAGGCACTTGGTGGCCAAGCTGAAAGGTAATTTCTTGTGTGTCCATGTGTGCACATCTGTAAAATGCAAGGAACAGGATAAGCAAGAGAGTGTTGCAAAATGTGTTACTGTTTTAGTCATACCTTTTGCTGACAGACCCCAAACCAGATGAAGTACAGGAAACTTAAAGGTATTTTATTCATAATAGACTTGAAAAATTATCTACACAGGGAGGTTTTAGCCCACTCACCTTTTTTAGGTAGATGTTGAATTACTCTTGAAATATGAAAGTTGCTGTCCTCTTAGAAGTGTTCTGCATCTAACATCACCATGTAGCCTCAATGCTTATAATCCAGGGTGAACTTAAATGCGTTATAAAATGAAGCTGAAAGCTTATGACAATATAAAAAGGGCAAGTGCTTGGGGGATTACACAAATAAATAGAGTGAATTCTGGAGTCTTAAGTATCATCTGAGATTCTAGTTATTTTGTTTCAAAAAAGGATATATTGAAAATAGAAAAGTCACAGGGCAACAAGGATGGTCAAAAGTATGGAGTATGTGTGAGATACGTGTTGGACAAACTTGCTCAGTTTGAAAAAGAGAAATCAGAAGATAAGGTATGAGAGATGTATATGGTTATGGAAAGCACAGAGAGGATGAGTAGGAATAATTAGTTGCTTTTTACCATAATTTACAAACAAAGGGAACACTGATTGAAATGCTCATTTGGCAGATTTTGACAGCTTTTAAGTTTTTAAGTTGTACATCATTCCTAGAAGGTTTGGAATGTCAAAAGTATAAATGGGTTCAAAAGATTTTAGTTCTATGGGGGAGAGGTCCATGAAAAGCTGTTAATCACCGTTATGAAGATGAAGCCTTGAAGAAACCAGAAGAGGGGAGCACATGCTAAGGGAAATACTCTTTCATAAATGCCCATTGTCTTAGAGATTTTTTGTAAGCACCTGCTAATGGCTGCTGTCATCACAGAAGGGCCTAGGGGAACATTAGCTGTGATTCAGCATGGCTTTCCTACTCATTCCTGTTTAAAATGCCCCTGTGGGAAGAATGTGGGTGCTAACTCTGATGTTCTAAATAAATTTTCACATAGGTAAATATGTTTGTCCTCAGTAAGTTCATCTTCTCTGAATGGCTAAAACAAGCTATTGTTCCCCAAAGATACTCTGAAGAGTAGTTGATAATGACCCTGATTCCATTCAATGGGTGAAAGATAAATTGCCTTACAGCAGGAGGGGGGACAGGCTAAATGTGCCTGTTTTGATACACAAACTCTGAATGGATCTGTGCAAGATACATATATTCAGCGATGATCGTAAACCCCAGTATTTGCATAGAAGTAGGGATTTGTCAAAGTTACATGCTGTGAATTGGTAATCTTCCAGGTTTTGAAGTGATTGCTAGTATCCTGTGGCAGTGAAAGTGTCCATATGGTCTGTAAATGCAGATTTAAAGGAAATTAATGTGTCGAGTATAGCAAGAGATCTAGTTTAGGAGTGAGTGTGCTTAGTATGGGGAGGACATTTCTACATACATTTTTGTCTGTGTCAGCTTTTGTTTTGTATTCCAGGCGAGGCAAATGTTGTTTGGTATGACTGGACGAAACCAGCGCATTCAGATCTGCACTCTGACTACATGCAGTCCCTGGCTGAGATAAAAGCTCGGAACAAAAACCACATCCAGGGAATCCGACATCTAGTGCAAAACCTTCGGCTGATCAAATCTCCCGCAGAGATTGAAAGGATGAAGATAGCTGGACAGGTGACAGCAGAGGTATGGGATTGTGTGTTCTCCAAATGAACCAGTGCATTCCTTTAAAGAATAAAGGGTTGTTGATGGAGTCATATGGTTTGGAAGGATAAACTTGGTCTAATCTGTTACTGAACTGCTGTGTCTCAACCATTGGCTAGGCTCAGCTCCCTCCACATGACAAGGAGAAGCAGGAAGACTGCTTCGACCACCAGCTTCTCTCAGTGTAACTCTGTTGAAGACCAGCCAGCAGCTGTTAGACTTTGTTTAAAAATGTCAGGGTTTAAGGCCAGCTGGCAGCTGCACAGCAAGGCAGCCACTCACTCACTCACTCCTCCCCCTGCAGTGGGGTGGGGAGGAGAATAGAAAAAAAAACAACTCATGTTTAAGAACAGTTTAATAACTAAAATAAAATATTGTCATAATAATAAAAATGAATATATCAAAAAGAGGAAAACAATAAAACTCAAGACAAGTGCATGGTGCAGTTCCTCACCACTCACTGACTGATGCCTGAGCAGTGATCTGCCCCCACAGCCCAGCCAACTCCCCCCCCAGTTTATATACAGGGTATGACATTCTCCTTTGGCTAGTTCAAGTCAGCTGTTCTGGCCATGCTACCTCCCAGATTCTTGTACATCTCACTGGCAGAGCATGGGAAACTGAAAAGTCCTTGACTTAGGATAAGCACTACTTAGCAACAACCAAACCATCAGTGTGTTACCAACATTATTCTCACACTAAATCCAAAACACAGCTCTGTACCAGCTACTAGGGAGAAAATTAGCTCCATCCAAGCCGAAACTAGGACAAAAAGCAGTATCTATTCAGAAACAGGAGTAGCCTCTTTGCTCTTCCCAGCTTCCCTTCCTTCCCCGTGCCATTTTCTTTCCAACATTTATCCTGTTGATTTTGAGGAAACAAGATTTTTGTGAGTGCATATGTTTACGTATTTCCCTTTCTCCCTCAAATACCTTTTGAGCTCGTTGACAAGTTTTAGACAAAGCTGACAGATACTTCAAATGCAATTATGTTTTTGTAAATATTATTGAAATAGCCAAATAGAAAAGAGAGGCGCTGCTTGTCCTCTGAAGGAAAAGTTGCATAAGACACTCCTATTACATGTCAGGGAATCCATAGAGAGAGACAACTCGTAAAATGCTAGCCCATGGGATAGGCCTCAATCATCTAATCTTTTTTCAAAAACTAGAGTCAATCAGTCCATAAATACAGTTTCAAGGGGAGCAGAGCTTAATTGGTTCTAGTCTTGACAGGAGTCTGTATTTTCAGCTGCCTGTGGTTCCTGTGTTCTAGGCCAGCTGATTTTAGGCCTTCATCAAAAGACAGTAGGTAAAAAAAAACCCAAAAAAACTTCCCTCAAGTTCAGGCTCCTTTGCTAACTGAAAGGCCTTTCTTTTTCATAGGCTTTCATAGAGACAATGTTTGCCAGCAAATCCCCAGTGGATGAAGCCTTTCTGTATGCAAAGGTGAGTACTTCATGGCTAGAGATGAGCTAGAAGGGGTGGATGTTTATCTTTCCAGGAAACTAGAAATGTCAGATCTCTCTATAAAACGCCTCCCACTGTAGCACATTTCTCCTTCACCCAGCTCTTGCGGTTCCTAGGACATGTGGAAAAGTCAGTGTGAGGAATTCTTCAGCTATGCTTCCTGTACACTTATTGAATTAACATAGTGGTTGTCCAAGTTTATCTGCTATTGATGTCTTTTTCTACTGTATTTAAATACAAAACCTGCTAAACTATCAGAAGTAATGTGTTTTTATCTTATTCTGTAATGCAGTTCTGTTGTGCAGAATTTAAGTAGTTGCAACATCTATTTGTAAAGCCTGTTTCTCTTAACTCTAGCCTCTGCCTACATCAGATAACCACAGCTATCTTGAAGCAGTGTAGATGGCTCTCAGTTAAAAAATAAGGACTAATTGGCCTGCACATGTGGTAAGGAATTTTGTAGGGAATTGCAGTGAGATGCCTGTTTGAGAAACAGCAGGATTTGACCATCTGTTATAACCTAGATGGGCCTGTGCTGACATGGCACTGAGCAGCTGTACTAACATGTAAAGAAAATTATTTTAATTGAAGTGTATTCTGTAGAACAATTTTTCACTCTGGATCAGGATTGAAAAACCTACTTTTCTACATGCAGGCATCCTGGAGTGTTCTGTCCCATGTGGTTTTGGTAATTATAGAAAAGACATGTTATTAATACATTGAGGATATAGGGGGTCTTTATAGGTGTAGGTTTATTAATTTCCATGCTTTCATGAGCTTCATCACTCAAGAAGGGTAAAGATCATGAGGCTTACGATACCCTGGACATCAAGGTAATGCATGCTTTCAAACCTTCTTAGTTCAACAGAGTCATGAAAATAGATAGTGTTGTAAATATGCTGGTACTTTGTAGTTTTAGAAGACAACAACAAAACATCACTGTTGTCATGCTGACATTTAGGATCTTTGAAAATTTGTGAAGTTGTATAGCAACTAAGAGCATTACTTTATGTAAGAACCAATCCTCACCTGGATTTATGACAATATAATGAATGTTTGATACAGTATTGAACAGCTTACACTAGAAGGAGCTTCCATGAGACCAGTTGAAGGCTTAAAACACTCTCTTGAAGAGTTGGTAGTTCTGTATTTTTTTTTCCAGTGTTCTTGGAAAACCTTCATGTCTGCTTTCATCTAGTGAACTCACTTCCCAGTTTCACTTTATTGTACAAATTTAAAAAGCAGTTGTAGGACATGAATTATAATAGCCCCTGAGTAGTTAATCACCTGGATCAGCACTAATGGTTTCCTCCTCTCTGAATTGGTATTCCAGTTTGAATTTGAGTGCCGGGCTCGTGGTGCTGACATCTTAGCGTACCCCCCTGTTGTTGCTGGTGGTAATAGATCAAACACTTTGCACTATGTGAAGAACAATCAGCTCATCAAGGTAAACCATATGCTGTCTAGTAACTTAAAATGCAGTGCTGTGACACACTGTCCCCATATGTGTCGCTTAGCTACTCTTTGTTCTGATTGAACAGATCAAAACACTTAAATATGTATTTTTAAGTAAACAAAGGAAAGAAATCCTACCCTGGTTAGTTTTACTGCCAATAAAAGATTAACTTCCTTCCAACTAGTCTCTTTTTGTCCTCTTTGCACTTGCTGCAGTATTTCCTGAACAGTGGAAGGACTTGTTTGCAGATAACTTCATTTAGTTGCAAGCACGGCTGCTCCCACAGCATGTGCAGCAGCGTGTGCTGCTGGGGGCATTGCTAACCTCACAAAAGAGAGGGACCACTGCAGCAGGCAGAGTGAAGGCACTGTGGAGGGTCTTCTGCTGTCACTTGCATTGCTTGGCCTTGCTTTGCAACATAAGGTGCAGTAGTGCACCCCTGCTCTGGTGAAGCTGAAAAGCATTTTGAACTCCATGTAGGCCAGCAAAGTAAGGAAGGGGAACAGCAGGAAAGGATCAGCATTAAATGTTGAGAGGTGGGTTAGATGGCTGTAAATAAATTAATATGTCTTGTCTTATTTTGAAGATACACATTATTAAATCGAACCCTCTCCAGCTTTCCTGACAATATGCCTTTAAATTTAGATAAGTATTTTCAGGAGCAGTATTCCCCTACTTCTCTACTCACGATTCACTTTTCAGAGGAGCATATTTTCCTCTGTCTTAATGCAGGATGAAGCTTTCCCACTTACATTGTCTTTTCTTGAAGCTGGCATGCTAGCAGACCTTGAAATGATCTGCAGAGACAGACAAACAAAAGATATGACAGGCTGCTTTTGGCAGAAAGAAGCCTCCTTTGTTGTACTGTCATCCAAGGTCAGGCATGCTCATGTAACTCCAGTTGCTTCTGGTAAAGTTGTTCAGTTAAATGACTGTCACTTGTTTTTTTCAGAACTGTTAAGTAGGAGGTTAAATCCATAAACTTGACTCTTTGTGTGCTACTTCCTACAGATCTTGTTGCCAAATAGGCTAATGAAGTGTCTAATTTGGAAGGTATCTGAAGGCTGCTTATGGCCTTATGTGGACTCCATTCAGTCCACCACTTAGTGGACTCAGATTTAAAGAAAGAGGACAAGATGCATGACATAAGGCACTTACTGGACAATCCAACCACAGGCTGAATTCCCTTAGCCAATAAATTGTTATTTAGCTTGTTTAATTGCTTGGAAGAAGGCAGGTGCTGTAATTTCATATTTTACTTAAAGAATTGAACCATTTAGTTATTCTGAAAAAGTTAAAAATACAATTTAGATGGATAGTTAATGGGCTCTCTATTCAGTGTGATAGTGAGAGCTGATCACTGCTCGTTTATCCACTGTTTAAGTTTTGTGTCTCTTAACTGTACACAATGATAGTAGCTAGCGCTAGAAGTAGTGCTAGCAGTGAAATTCTGCTTCTTATTTTTGCCATTAACGTGCTGGAATTATTCCTTGTCATTCCACAGCATGGCTGCTGGCATAGTCACGGGTCTGTGGCGTGGATCTCTATAAAAGGCCTTGGATTACATGTAGTGTAAATCCATAGAGAATTTAGTCCAAACTTTTTACAGATCTTACTGTTCTGTTTGTTGTTAGCCCCTTTAAAGGGGGAAAGCAAGGCAGTGATTTTTTTTTCCTCGCTCTTTGCCTTTTTTGTGTGGCTTTTTGGAAGATGTGCCATCAGTGATTTAATTGACATAGAACAGTTTTGATGAAGTGAATTGGAGGTTCACATCTCCAAAGGTTTTTAATTCATCACCAAATAGATTCAGAAGTATATCTTAGAGTAGGCAAGAAAGCCCAAAAGAGAATAGGGAAGATGATACAAGTTATTCAATAGTGCATTTATAAGTAGTCATACGCTGTCAGAGAAGTGAATTTGCTGGGTCCTTCTACCTTGTGACAAGGCCAAATCTTTAGCTGTTAGTGGTCTTGTGAGTAGCTCAGAATCCTGTGTTTTTTCTGCTAAACACTTCTGTCTCAGCCAGTAGAAAGTCACAAAGAACTTCTAGTGAAAGGAGTTGCTGGTGTAATTTCATCCAGGTGTGAATGGGGCTGATGTCTCAGAGCACAGAATATTGCAAAGAAAAAGTCTTTTTTCACTCCATTGTGTTTGAAAATCAGTGTGTTAAGGGCTGTAGATAAGCATAACGATCAGAGAATACCTTGCAGAGAAAAAAATCCAACTGGAACAGCCTATTTATAAACAATAGTACCTGAGGTGATGTTTTGCAAAAGGAATTCACATCTTTGCTTCAGCTTTGCAAAAAACAAATGCATAATCCCCTTTCCTCCTTTCAAATAGAAAAATCAATTCAGTTAATAGCCAGACTGACCCACAGGGCATTTTTTTGCTGTAATTCTCCAGGATGGTGAACTCGTCTTGCTAGATGGTGGGTGTGAGTCTTCCTGCTACGTAAGTGACATCACGCGTACCTGGCCCGTCAATGGAAGGTATGCTGTGATGAGGCTGTCTTGAAGAACTTTGAGAAACTCTTAGATAATTGATGGATTGAGTGTATGTGTGTTTAATCTCTGTGTGAGTAGTTTTAACATGTCCCATTCTGTGGTTCTTCAGAGTAATCAAATTATATAAACTAATCTTTCAGCTTGAGAAGCTGTATTCCCCACTGCCTCATTAATTATTGCATGAATATGTGTGATTACTGCTATTTTCAGCTATTACAGCATGCTTAAAGTGCGGAGAGGGCTTTTGTGCATTCAGCTGTGGCTGACGGTGGCTGACTGGTTGTGTGTAAGAAAAGAGGAGTTCAGTTGACCTGTGTGTGGCTGTGAATTTGCTGGTGTGGTGTCCTGTGGTTGTGTGTTTGATTCCTGTATGTTTTGGCTCAAGTGCATTCTTTTTCCTGCAGTAGCCTTGCCTTGCTTTGCTTTGGGGTTAGGCTGTCAGCTGAGAAACCCTGCCTCCACCCAGTGTTTTGAAGGGCTAGTTGCAGTGTTGCATTTCACATAAGGAGCCAATTGCTTTCCTTTCTGACTTTCCCTGCACCAACATTGAACTGAATCTATTCCCAGAATAGGTTATGAGTAGAGGTTTAATTGTGAGAAATGTCCTTTGTTCCTTTTCTCAATGGTTTTCAGGTTCACCAAACCCCAAGCAGAACTATACCAGGCTGTCCTGGATATCCAGAAGTCCTGCCTGAGCCTCTGCTCCCCAGGCATGAGTCTGGAAAACATCTACAGCCTCATGCTCAGCCTTATTGGACAGAAACTGAAAGAGCTGGGAGTCCTAAAGAGCAGTGTCACTGAGAGCCACTTCTTCAAGGTAGCTGAAGTTTTTTAATTCCAGCTTCTCCCCTGATAGGCCTGACGCTTTTCTCCTTGGGTTATGTTAGTGGCTTTAGTTTAGCTCAGGAGTGTGCTTTTGAGATGTATCTTCTAATTGTCACCACACACTGTGCTTTAATCCATGTTGCGGGTTGGCCTCAGCCCAGGACTGGATGTCTCTCAGACAAGGCTAAACTTGAAGATGTGTTTCAACCATTAAGCACACGTTTTGGTCTGAAGTAACCCCCCAGTCTTATAGACACATGGTATGAATATTTGTCCCTTGGTACTTGCTATTTCACTCTGCAGATCTGTTCCCACTTGTCTGCGCTACTTGTTTGTGTAGATGCACCTTTAGAGTAAAGACAGCCTGAAGGGACCTGTAGAGACACAATTCTGGGCCCAGGGCTGGCTGCAGGCAGTTAGCTGTAGTTTTGTGATCTATTTAAAATAGCATAAACCTGAAATGCCACCAAGTGCAGCCCATTCTTCTCAGTTGTTCCACCAGCTGCCTCTTCTGCACCATTTTGTCTCAGTATTGGGATTCACAGAGCAACTTGGTAATTGAGACTGGAAAACTGGTCTGCCATAGAACTTAACCTGCAGACAAAATAGGATTGGTTTGCAGTTAAGAGAAGTTTATCTGGTCCCACTTGCTGCATACCTGCATGATTGCTGATGACAATACAAGAAAGGCAGCAGAGCCAGGTGATGGAACTACCCCTTTGGCAGCAGGACAGATTTCTGCCGGGTTTAGTTGTCCTGCAGTGTCAATGCTCTGAAGGGAAGCTGTCGTGACAGTTCCCGTCAGCAGGCGGCAACAGCCAGATGAGACCAGTGTCTGCAGCTCAGCCTCCAGCCAATGTGAGGAGCGTGGGGCAGAGGAGCAATTAGCTCTTTGATTCCTGCTGTCAAGGGGCTGTTCTCTAGAGGGAGGGGGATTAGGGTGATGCGGGGGAAGGCAGTGTCAGTGCCCTGTAGAGATGAATTAAAATCCTGCTGTAGCTGCTGAGCAAAATCAGCACAGCATTCGCTCTGTCGTTCATAGGAAACCTCATTGCCACATCAAGTAGCAGCTGTATCAGCCACTGCCAGTTTTCAGCATCTGCTGATGGGAACAATGCAGGGCATGAATGTTTAAGGAATGGAAATGGTTGGGGCAGCAGAGCTCAATGAGATGAAAACTGAAGTGTTGCCTGACATGGTGATGGGCTTGGCCTGTTCTTTTCAGTGAGGGAGAAAAGCAGACTACAATATGCTCATAATAGGCACCTGATACTGGTGGATTTTGGGGGCCATCTAGTTCTAGTCAATGGAAAACCTGGTGACCAAGTCATGGCAGTAAGATTGCTAGTTAAGCACATAACTATTTTGTCTCTTCTCCCCATCTTTTGTATTGGAACAAGAGCTGTGTTGGGCTGTGTTTAACTGCCTCCATGACACTTGTTTTATCTTCTGCTAGGCTGTTCGAAAGTACTGCCCGCATCATGTGGGCCATTATTTGGGCATGGATGTTCATGATACTCCAGATATATCCCGATCACTCCCACTCCAGCCAGGCATGGTGATAACCATTGAACCAGGTAAAAAGATGTGCAGTCAGTGGTGGACAAAATTATGCCAACGCTGAGGATAACAGTATTGCTTTGAGTAGTTGATCTCTCAGACCGAAGTGTTCAGGTCCTTTCTGGTGAAATTGAAAATGTATTAGAAAACTTTTATTTTTCCTTCCCAAACACAGCCAAGGGGTAAATTGTGGGAATAAACTCTCAGAAAGTGTCTGTGCAGCAGGAAGCAGAGTGGTATAAGCCTCAGACTGCTACTGTTTGACCCACAGCAGCACAGGTCAGTTGCAGTGTAGAGAAGCAGGGTCAGTTCACTTGTGCTGTGTTCTTTGTTACTGTGACTGAGCTACTGCCAGTCACTGGTAGTGTAAATCTCAAGCGTTGCAGTCTGCAATTACAGGCATTCACAACTCAGCTTTGCAAATTAGACATTTCACGATGAATCTTTCTTTCTGCTTGTCACTGGATTTGGACCTGTCAGATGAAAACTGATATTTAGTGCTTGGTTCTTCTCTCTACTCAGAATTTAACGTTGTTAAAATCATCATTGTGAATATAGCATTGAGAGCAGAAGTGTGGAAAGGGCAGCTGTAATTGTGGAAGTTTTTATTAACTTGCTGGTGTCTGGAGGCCCTGAGGGATACTTTCCTTTCTTTGCCCATCAACTGTCATGAGTGAGGGGAAAGAGTAACTTTCCTTATTAAAGACTTTTGGGATCAAATTCATGTTACATTGCTGAAAATCCAACCCTGCTTTCATGGTGATGCAGTAAGGGAAGGTGTTGTTTTGGAGAGCGCTGTGTGTTTTAATTCCCTTTCTCCTGTCAGGCATTTATATCCCCGAGGATGACATGAGTGCCCCAGAGAAGTTTCGTGGCATTGGTGTGCGCATTGAAGATGATGTTATGATAACAGAGGATGCACCTCTCATCTTGTCTTCTGACTGTCCCAAGGAGATCTACGACATTGAGCAGATCTGCGGCCGCAGCTCATGATGCCCCTTCTCTGCCTCTTTCATCCTCCTCAGGAGACACAGCTCTCCAGGAGTGCAAATCCCTGTAGCTGGCTGTAGTTGTCAAGTGATGGATGCTGTGGACAGTTGACAGCTGTTTCCAAGACTGGGGCTGGGAAGTGGAATGCAAAAGGCATGGATACTGAGGGATGAAAAAGCAAAACAACTTTTTCTTGTGTGCATTTTCATTTTGATTTGATTAGTGCTGATGTTGAGCTGTTGTAGGACATGGGGGTGGATTCATCCCTCTGCTCTGTGGATCCATCTGTTCTGGTGACCATGGAGGGATGAATTTTGTCAATGCCACCAGCAGGGCTTCTGCCTGGTCCTTCTCCAGATGCATAGGTGCAACTGCTGAGACCAGGGTCCTCTTTCATCCCCTTTAGCAGTAGTTTCACAACAGTCAGATTTTAAAAGTGAAGCTTTGATATGGGAGAATAAAGTATGTCAGCTTTGATTTTTATAGAGCCCTGGAAGGAGGGGTTTTGGTAGTTAGGAAGATGGATTTGCTTGGAAGGTAGTTTTATCTGAAGCTTTTAGTATTTTAAGAATAAGGATGTGTTTGCTCCTTGTTCAGGCATTATGCAAAATAGGTCAACAGCACGGAAAAACACCTCATCTGGTCTTTCAGCTTATTGGAATGTTTGACAATTTCAGAAAGGGCAGATAGGGCTCAAAAGGTTGGAAATACCCATTCTTGCTGTCTTCCACATTCCCTTCTTTTTGTCCCAAATGTCCATTTCAGCCTCCTGTTCTGAGTCTACCTCTACCTTGAGAAGAAGGGCTGTGTTGGCTGTGCTGGACTCCTCTGGTGAGCTACTGGTTGTCACCTAGATGTGAGGTGTCCGATTCTAGGACAGTCACATCACCTTTCTGGCCTGTGCTGTAAGTGCTAGCAACTTCAACAGTGTGTTTTTGAAGAGTCTGCACTATAGCAGATCTCTTTATGTGTTTTTTATACAGAATTTAAAGTAAGTCTCATTTTCAAGACTTAGCCACCTTTTGAGTTTTACCGAGTGCAGTCAGTAACTAACATTCTGTGATAATATTTTTGAGGCAGCTGCAGTTATGATTAGGGGCTAGGATGGATGGAGGAGGAAAGAGAAGAGTTGTCTTCCCTCAGCATCAACCTCCCACCCAGGCTATTGTATGCAGCAGCAAAGACACCTACCAGAGGCAAACATGGCTCCTGTGTATTTAATGAAAATACTTTGACAATCAACTATTTATTATGTCTGAAAAATGCCTCTCATCATCTCCTTGTATTTGTGTTTGCTGTTGCATCATAACATCCTTTCCAATAGTGGCTTTCAGTATTTTTCATCTGTTAACCTCAATTTTCTTTCTTTTTATCTTCGTTTNGAACTGGACACAATATTCCATCTGGCTTTGACCCACAATAATGTCACTGATTCTTAATCCATTTTGCTTTCTAATCAATGTCACTCGCTTTTACCCAGTTTGCTCTAATTCCCCATAGTGGATGTTGTCAGAATCATGTGGGGGAGGTTGTGGAGGTTCCTGAGTTCAACCTCTGGCTCTGTTGCTGTATAACCTTTAGCAAAATCTGCTTTTTCTTTTTTTTCTTTTCTGTGTTTCATTTCACTTACTGAAGACCAAACGGACAATGTCTTGCATCTCTCATTCCTTTTCATGGAGGCAGGCAACGTGTGCTGAAGTTTGAATTTGGCATTTGAAAGGCACTGAAGATACGCCATAATTTTATTTTTTAAACATGACAAAAGTGAATGCTTTTATAGGGTTTAGTGTATCAAGTTTCACCTATTTAAGGGAACCTGCTAATCTTTGATAGAAGCCTTTGTTAGATGCTCATGGGTTACAGTGATAGGTACAGTGCAAATTGTTAGAAGGAAGGCTTGTTATGTGTGGACATTGATGAATACTTCTGACGATGTTTGGATCGGTAACACGTTTGTGGTTCCAGTTACACCTGTTAGACTCATGTCAAGTGGGACAAATCTTGGATTTTGGAACTATGTAAGCAGCTTAAAGTAACATTAACCTGAGAGCTACATGTGTGTGCTGATCTGCACATCTGCTCATGTACCTGACGGTCAGTTGGCTAGACCTGTAACAGATGCTCTCTGTTAATCCCTCTTTCCCCCACAAAAAAAAAAGGGGAAGAGAAAGGGGATAAGGGAGAGAGACTTATGGATCTCTGTTGGTCCCCCTCCCAAATGGGAAAGAAAGGGAATGAGAGGGAGACTTATGGATTAGAAAAGAAAACTGAAACAGCTTTAATGAAGATAATAATAATAAAATGGAACATGCACAAATATATACAAAACCAGTATTGAACCCAGCCACCCCTGATGACACCATCACCACTGATGCTGTGGAGCAGGTAGTGGGGAAGTCCCAGACTGGGCTCAGCAGCAGATGGGGAACTGGATTCAGGAACACGTGGATCAGGACTGAAGGCTGAATGAGTCCTCCTTGGATGCCAACCATTGAAGAAGAGCTTGACCCTCCCTCAGCTTTATACTGAATGTGACATATATGGGATGGAATACTTAGTTGATCAGTTTAGGGTCACCTGTCCTGGCCACTCCTCCCCGCAGGTGCAGCCTTTCACTTTCTGCACCCCATGATGTGGTACATAAGAGTTAGCAGTGACCTTGGTCTGCACACACCAATCCTTGGTAGTAACTAAATATCAAATGTTATCACTGCTAGAAGCAGACATGGTCTGCAGAAACATGCTGTGAGCTTCAGAAAGTGCAGCTAGAAGAGACCTAGCTGAAGAGTAAAATCACTGAACAGAATTGTTCTGTTTTGACTCAAACCAGGACAGTGACAGAGTTATTGATTGTACTTACTGTAAATAAGCCTTTGAAATACATATTAAAAAGTTATTTTTAAAATAAAACAACTTGTAGAAAGTAATTTCTGAGGCCATTGAGTTGCATGGCTGTGGAATAGCTATAAGCACTTCCAGAAAGGGCATTATTTTTCAGGGAGATTCATAAATTGCCTGTAAACTATTTTGGACTTGAAATAACATTGTCAGATGTAGGCACACACTATTTCCTACTCCTCAGGAAAATCCTGCAACTTGCAAACACCAGTAGATCTCAGGAATGTTGTGGATGAATGTTTCTGTCAGTGAAAAAATGTTTGTGATGTTTGTGACTCTGCTGCGTGGTGAGCAATGGATCTGGTGGGGCTGTGTGCCCCACCCTGCCAAGTGTGATTTCGGCTGTAATTCTTCCAGTGTTCAGCCATTTCTTCACCATAAGCTGCTGCTAATGATTTGAATCTGTTGTTCTATGTAAAGAAGACTGCACTTTGCAGAAAATACTAAATTTGAGTCCTACCAACCTGAATTTTTGAAGGCTTTTTCTCACTTGTTGCAGCGGTGGATAATCAGAGTATCATCTGGGGCCTACACACATGCTGCAGTGTCCCTTGAATACAACCAAATCCATGAGCACTTTACATGGCCTTTGTCAAGAATCCCTTCTGCTGCACATACCCGTGGTGTGCCCCCTCATGACCTGTCCCATTCTGCCGGATTTATGATGTCTCTGCCACAGAAGAGGTTCCTCACTCCAACCACTTGGGTGCAGGAGCAGCTCTGGGTGCCAGCACAAGTTGCCAGCTGCTTGGTGAGGGTGTTGGTGGGATCACTGGAAGTGAAAGAGAAATTGAGGCATACGCAAGTTCACTCAGGGAGAGATTTTATTGTGGCTATGGCACAGGTTTGAAGGAGAGAAGATTTTCAAATGAGAGCCAGCCATCCCTGTCGAGAAGCTGCTTTGTTTTCACAGGAAACCCAGGAGGTTTTTCGTGGCTTTCCCATTTCACCTTCTACCAGAGGTCTGCTTTGCCTTGCAAGGAACTAGTTAGCAGTAAAGTCCTGTTGGTAAAGTACAGTCTGAGCAGAGGTGCTAATTTGCAGATGTACTTCTGTCATCAAAGTGAAAAGAGATTTAGTGTTTGACACAATTTGGCATTCTATTAAGTGTAAAAATAGAATGTTTTTCCCAAAACTGCGTTCATTATTTTGCAAAGGAACCTGATGGCGTAGGAAGAAGCAAACTGAGGGAGCACATAGAATGGAGATGGAGGTTTGGGGGAATGTACAATGCAATAGAGACACTTTAGGAGAAGGGTGTGATTTGGAGCTGCGGGGATGTGTGCAGGTGGAGAGAACAGGGTATAAAATGTCTATTCCATGTGTTGTCAGAGCAGTGCAATAGCTCCAGGAAATGGCTTATGCTAACCAGGAGACCCTGATTGATTTGCCCTACTCGACAGGAACAAAGGAGTCAGATTATATTGATGAACTTGGTCTTAACAGTTAGTTTAATTATTTCTTTTAAAAATCAATAGAACTATCCTATGAGAAAGTTTTCTGCAGTTTCATGTTATTGATCATGTGTCATATTTTAAATAATGTGAAGGAGGGAAAGTATGTTTCTGGGCAAAGTCTTTATTATGATGAAGGGAGCAAGGCTGAGTTTACCTGCTCTTATGCTACCCAAATTACTGATATGGAAATGTAGTAATTACTCCCAGGAGAATTACCATAAAGCAAAAAGAGTTAGGGTTAAACTTAGGAAAAAAATCTATATGAGATAAATGATAAAATGCTTTAATTATGATGAGATGCTTAATACTTTGTGTAATTGGATAACGAAACTCTGCGCTGCAATTAGTTGACATTTTTTTATTTCTTTTAAACTGAGTTGTCTAGAAGCCTATATAGGCATCTCTTCATTAGTATGCAGATCTAAACTGCATTTAAGTCCATAATTTTCTGAGATCATAACAGCACCTCTGTTATATGTGCTCCCTATGTGCATGCTCAGCCTCTACTTGATTAAAAATCATCATCTGGACACTTTCAAAATGTTGACTGTAGAAGTGGGTCTGATATAAAATTCACTCTGTTTCAGCAGTGTAACAGTAAGTTACGTTTTAAAGCAGAATTTGTAATCAAAATGGATAGTGAGGCATAGTTAGCTCAAGGGGGCTCAGTTTCTTCCCTCAGCTCCTTTCACTTTCTTGGAGTTTGTCTTGCTGTCTTAACTGGCTGCCAGCTCTGAGCATTCCTCACTAGCAGCAACTGGAGCAATGAACTCCTGTCTTCTGGGACAAGTTATGCCTCAGCCCACTTGGCTGTTTCTCTAAAGCACCACCTGATATTTGGCTAACCAAAACCAGACTCTTCAGAAGATGGACAGAAAGGAATAAGGAAGAATTTCCAGGTCCTCCATGCATGTTACCCTCTCTTGCTGACTCATACCACATATGCCTTTTTAACTACTATGACAGAGTTATCCATTAACGATGGCAAAGACAAAAACAACTCCTGTCTGGATAAGCCTGATGATAGGGTCTTTGAGCAAAGAAAAAGTTAACAAGAAAGCTGGTTGTAGATCCAGGGATGAGAATGGCTACTGTAGAGGTCAATATGTTCCTTCCCGTCAGATGTTGGGGAAACAAGCAGCACTGCAGGAGCAATGTGCAGTCTCGATTTGGGAGCTTCTTGGGAATGCTGATCTCAGACATGCTGTGGTGGGCCAGAACTGACAGTGGTTGAAGCTCTGCGTTGGTTTTCTCAAGGCCATGAAGAGCTTGTGGCTTTTTAAAGGAATCTTTTGTTCATGATTCAGGCAGGAATATCTTGGCAGCAGAAGGTGAGAACACTCAGCCTGTGGTTCAATGATAACTGGGAGGAATTAGCAGTCCAGAAAAAAACATTTGAAATGCAATTCTCTTCAGGAAAATAGGCTCACTGCAAGTTTTTTGTCAATAAATTGGGCCAATATAAACAATATTGTGTGAGGGGGACAGAGGCTCAGCTTCTTTTCATTCTTAGGCAGAACAAGGCTTTTGCCTCTATGTCCACTTCTGAGAGATTAATGCAAAAAGGGATTGTCCACTGATCCAAACTAAGATTAAGCAGTCTGACTCCTGTACCAGGAAATAGTTAGCAGATGTCAGGTAACTTCTTAGCATGTGAATCTTTTACTCAGAAAGGTAGTGCTTTACATTTGGGGATAATATACCTTGGTTTTCTACTCTAATGTGCACACAGAGGATAACATGTAACATCAGTTTTGCCTATAGGACCTACAAGCAATACCTCTGTAATTAATAGTATTGCATCTTAGTTGTGGACACGTTAGCTGGCACTGTGGTCATTCAGAGAAAGCGCAGCTGTTAGTGGTACAGAAGGGATGGGCATTTGAGCTTTCTCAGCGCAGGCCTCTTACCAGGCTACAAAAGCAGGCGACTGATGCTGCCTACAAACACCCTTCTTAGGTGAATTGTTTCTATTTAGTGGCCTCTGTGAAGTTTGTCATCTGTGTTGGCATTTCTGTGCTGTTGTCCCGATGTGCCATCGGGATCCCATTTTGATCTAGTAACCGATAATGTTTTAATGTTGCTTCTTGGATAGACAAGGTTTGATAGGGCATTGGGGATTAGGAGAGTTCCCATCACGGGATTGGAACTGCTGTGGAGCTAGGTCTGGCTGACTCCTCGCACACTATGCATGTGCTCCCTCGGCTGAGTTGCACAAGTCTTCTTGTTCTCTGACACAGCCCTACTGACAGCTCAGGAATCTCCAGTCCTCACATCCTCATGCAGCTGCTCCTGTCACAGAGGCCTGAAATCTCTGACCATCCTTCTAACTGTTCCCCGGCAGGACTTGCAGAGGTTCCACTCTGCAGCCGAAAGAGCAGTAGCCTCTGGTGCATTCATTGAGTTGACCTGTTACTTGTTGTCACATTCCATAATGTGCTGCTGGTGTTCCTGTGATGCGTTGCAGATGGCTGGTATGTATATTGTTTTCTAATTTATGCTTTACCCTGTTCTATTTTCCAGGAGATGAGCTTTTCAACAGCTACATGGCTGTTACTGTAGTGACTGTAACCAGGCAAAAACATACAGTTTGTATTGAGATAGTTCTACATTTGTGAATTTGGATATGATTGAGAGATTTTTAAAGGCATGCTGTATTTTCTGTCCTTCCCTGCAGAACAGAGAGAGGTTTTTAATGAACTTTCAGTTACACACTATAAAGTGGAAAGGTATAATTCATCTTCAGGAGCATGTGTGCATTAGTATATACATACAAACACACATATTATGCAAATACATGTTGTGACTTCTAGTAGTTAAAGGTTTAGAAGATATTTTCTCCAAGCATAATTAAGATTGTTTAGAAATTTGTCTTTTGGTTTCTTTGTGCTTTATTTGGATTTCTTCTTAAATTTCATTTAACCCTAGAATTTCCACAATTTATCATTCTTGGGGTTCAAATAATTGTGTTATCTCTGTAATATATTTTACTGTAAATCACTCCCATGTACCCTTAACATTGCCTCCATCTTCTGGGGTTTTTTCAGTTTTACAGTGTAATTTCCTCACAGTATGAGGCTTTTGAGGAGACAGCATTCTGTGATTCTCACCTGAGGAGTGTCTTTCTAAAAAAAGGTGAGAATGTGCTATCTCAAAGATGTGATTATTACTCTTGAAATTCAAAACTGAAAACTGCGTGAGTTTTGAACCAGAATGTATCATTCTAACTTAGTTTCTTAGAGAAATAAAACATAACAAGTGTAGCAATTAATGAAAAGGATTGTAGTGCAGATTTAAATTGCTAATATACTGATAACTGTAAATTAATGTCAGCAATTAGATATCAGAGCTATTTCCCTCCAGTGTGCAACTCTCTCTGAAATTTTAGTGAATATTAATAATAAATTAGAAGACTGCTAAGCTATTTCTCTATGCCCATTTAAGACAAGAAATGCACCAATTGCTGCATTTCTTAAGGACTCCATTTTTAATGAGATACAAGCTAATAGAGGACTGTTGAAAATTCTCAAGAATATTGCCTATCTTCAGTTTTTAGAGTCACTGAATGAAAGGACAGGAGGCACCCTTTGATCAAGTAGTTCAAGCACCTTCCTATTACAGCCATTGCATTTTACCTCCTCAATTTAGTGCTGAGCCTGGTAGCTCATGTTTGACAGTCTCACATCCCTCAGGAAGGCATCAAGCCTTGATTTGAAGGCTGAGGGAAGGAGAAGGAAGAGATGGAGAATTGTTTCTATCAGACATTTGCTCCAGCTGTTAACCACCCCATCATTAAAAATCTATACATCTTTTTTTTTGCCTACCCCCTGCCCCCAGCAAGCATTATAGAGAGGATAAGGAGTAACTTTATATGTTTAATGAAGAGCTTGGATACCTGCTTTGGATGCGGTTTAGCCTTGAATGGTGGAACTGTGAGTGCGAAATGTCTATGAATCTGAACTCCATGTCCTTCTTCAGTCTCATTTCTCAGAGTCCCCAGACCTGCACAATAGTTCAGCAAGGAAAGCAAACTCAGAAGGACAAAGAACCAGAGAGGAAAGGAAGAAAATAAGCAATGAAGAGACCTACGTGTTGCATGACTGCCCTCTGGTAGAAAAGATCTTGGACATATATGCACACAAACAAGAAAATAAAGTCTTCCAGTAAATAGTGCTGTCTACATATTTTTTCCCCCTAGTACTTAACATAATCTTTGTGTGTTTAAACAATTAAATGTAAAGTTGCAAAAGGGGCTGAAAATGACTCCTGTGGACCTGGATCCAAACTACACCGGGGCCTGCCCCCTTTTTTGCCATCTTATTTCTTCCTGTAAAATAAGCAATTGTGCAGGACATGAGCATAGTCCAGATGTTATCTCCCATTTATTCCCTGAATCACCTGGCTTTGCAGATCTCAAACTACTTGTGCCAATGCAAAGTGAAAGAAAAAAATCCAGAACCTGAAGAGTAAGCACAAAGGAGAGAAGTGAGTAATCCTGTGAATTGATGTTGCCTGTTAGGTTACATTCTGGACTCAGGATCTGGTGTTTCAGAAAAGGCCTGTCTTTGGAACTGCCTCTGTTGTGATACATTTGATCACCTCAGCAGCAAAGATCTTCCTTTGAAATTCTCAATGTCTGTCTGTTGTTCTTGCTTCACATTTGAAACCTACCAGGCATGATACAGATTTTGTGTACCTCATTTTTTTTTCCATCCCACTTGGTAAACTTGTATTGATCCAGGTGTAAGATATCTAACAGGTAACAAACATACTATGGCAGGAGATGTTTCCAACCTGTCACCTGGTATCTTCAGAACAACGTTTCCATTGGAAATCTTGCTCCAGATTGCCTGCTGGAAGATATGAATGCCCCTGAGCATAGTTAAAAGGAGGTGTGATGTTTTACAGGATCCATAACCTGTATTTGCCCTGAAAAATGTTTGGAGAAGGTCTGGAGGAGACTGACCCAGGCAGCCTGCCCCAACCCCAAGCATTGACCAGGAGGATGTCTCCATGGGAGCTTTATTCCATGCCTGGAGGAGAAAGGGTGTGAGTGTGTACACCCACTGCATGCTTTTCTGCATGTTTCCTTTTCAATTCAAACAGAGGGAAGCAGATACACACCCACTTTCCTCTCTTCAGTAATTAATCCAAGAGAAGTGATGGTGTCGCACACCAATTGCAAGCTAAGCACACTGTGATGGGCAGTCTTGATTGCTTACTTGGAATTCATTATTTCCAAGTCTTTTCAAGTCAGTCATAAAATCATTTTACTCTCAATGTGCTTCACTCCATTTTGAATGTTGCCCTCCAAGCTCTTTCATTCAGTCTCTCGTAACCTGCATGTGCACAAATCATTATTTCATTTTATCTCAAGTTGACTGGACTGATGATAGAATTTGATTTGTTTCAGGAAGCTTTTAGTTGTCAGCAATGTCAAGGGACAATAATTTGCATTATCTCCTTTATTATGTGTATTATTTTTTCAAAAGAATGTTATTTAACTACCACATGGCAACTAGAAGCATTCTTGAAATTTATGCTTGTTGCAGATGTCATATCCTCTTCCCTCAACTTTGAAATTGTTACATAAATTAGAAGATTAAAAGCATTTTTTAATTAGAAAAAATCTGGGCAGGGTGGAGGTTGATTATTTCTAGATTTTTTAATTCAAGAAATACATTTTTAAAGAGAGTAAAATTGTAAGTAGGATAGAAGCTGTTTTAGAAAAGTTAACAATATTAATTGTAATTAATTTTGAACTGTTTAATATATAAATGTTTTAAAGTATCTTTTTCTCTGCTGTCAGGTGTAAAAACTCCTAAGTAAATAGTTGAGATGAGACTGGTCTTGAACTGGCATTTTGCAGTCTCTGATTGGAAATATGATTTCCATACGGTCAGCTGTTGCATATCATGGCCTCAACTGATCTTCATAAAAAGTCCAGCTGGAGTATTGCTGAGCCTGTGGAAACAGGAACAAGTGTTTCCAGTGTTATCCCAGCAATGTTTTTGTTGTTGGGATATGACTTTTGCTCCTATGAATTCCAGTCTTGATGGAAGTGACCAATGTTCTCTGTCATACTCTAATGAGTATTTGAAACGTTAAGTATTAGAGATGCATTCAAATTAGAGAAAAAATTCCTCCCAACTGATCTGGCCACTCCTTTTCCTCCAAGGACCGTTCTCCACGTGACTGTTGCTGTATTAGTTGCACACAGTGAGACTGTGGGAGTTCTTTTTCGCAAATCTGTATGAATGTGCTTTCACTAAAGGCAGAAGCCACAATTCCCCTTTTAAATAAAATACTCAACTTTATAATAAAAAGATGCTTTCCTCACTTATTCTGCAATTTTAGACTCAAATAAACTAGCACAATGGTTTTAGCCTAATGTATGCAGTGTTCATGGAAAAACATTTCAACCACTCATTATTTGGGCAGTTTCCTTCTTGGGAAAACAGGCTTGAAAGATTTGACCTTTCTCTGCTTTCCAGCAGTTTTCTGTGCATCATAGCAAATGAATAAAAAATTGTTGCCTCTTTTTCACACTCTTTCCCTGGCTGTTTAGAGAATGCAATGTCCTCCCTCTAGAGTTAAAGCCAACACCCCCCACACCCACACACTGCCCTGTGCATCCAGTCTTTTCCGTGTGATTTGAATAAAGCATGGACATTTAAAATACTGTTACAAGCATCTGTGCCAAAATAATATAAATACTGTTGTTCACAGCCAGTCTAAAGTAGTTCTTCAGACTACCATGAGCAGTCCACCACGTAGCCATAATGTTTAGAGAATGGAAAGGCAATTGTACTACTCATGTTCAAGTTCCCTGAACTTAGATGCAGTTTATACCCAGTGGGAAGGAGGACTCGCTTTCATCTCAGAGAAACATATCCTTGAAAATTATATGTATCCTTTAGTGACATACACCTGTGAATCAGGAACAGAGAACAAATTTTAACCTTGCAAATTTGTATACATCTGTTATTCCTAGTCCTGGAAATAGTTTGATTTTTTTTTAATATAGTTTTGGATTTGCAGAGGGATGGTTTCTACAGAGTTCCCTGGTGTTAGTTATATTAGAGTTTTATAGGCTGCTTATGTAAACTCTTGAGCTTTCATGGCTCTCAGTATTAGCTTTTTAATATAACACAGTTCGTATTGGCTTTTATTGTTGTTTAATTTAGGCTGGGGTTTTTATATGGCTCCTCAGCTGCAAGGAATGTGGCCTGCACTTGTTTGAAACTTTTCTTCTCTGTGTAAAGGTGCTATTGATGTCCTTCTTTCTTGCATATTTTTGTAACACTCTCTAAGAACTAAACTTGCCTGTATTTGTCATGCAGATCAATTACTCTACATAGGAAACCCAGATCTCATATTACAGGTGGGAATGCATAACTTTTAGATAGTAACCGGAAGTCTCTCCTGCCTTTGTGCTATATTTTGGTTGTTCCACAGATATAGAAATCCATAGCCGAATTGTCTAAATAAATCATTCTTAGCAAATAATGCCTCTTATTCACAGGACACATGCAAATAATTCCCAGCCAAATGCTAGTTATTGGCTTCTAAGTGCTTTTTGAAGTGTTCCAAATATCACTTCTCTCCTTTGGGCATCTGAAATTGCTCAAAGCAATATGTGGTTTCTCACCCTTCTATAAGAAAAAGGTAATTTCTAAATAGAGTGAAGAAAAATGTAATTTAAATAAAAGTGTATTGCATTTTATTTTGGATATTCATGTTATAACAGCAGTTTTACTCAATGGAAAGAGAATTTTCTACTTAAAAAGATCTTTCTTAATATTTATTCTAGATAAATTTGTATGGGCAATTCAGATAGTTTTAAAAACTGTATAAGATCCTGACAGGAGCAAAGCTTATGTTTTCACAAGACTTATGAAGAAATGATGTTCTTTCTTGGGCATTAATGTGTTTCATAAGAATTTCTTGGAAGCTGTCCAGCTATACATAGTAAATATTTCACATACCAATAAAGTGATTCCTCAGCAATTCAACCACTCAGCACAAATGAGATTGAATTTATGGTGAATATCTGCACCTGTTGAACAGTGAAATAGGTTCCTGACATAAGTGATCCTTTCATGCTGTTATTTATCTAAATTTTTTAAAAGGTCCTATCTTTCCAGATTATAATCTTTTAAAGATCATAATTTCAAAACCACTCCCACACCTGATTTTTGAGCTTTCATTTTGAAGAAGCAATCTATCTGATTTTGTGCTAAAATACGAGTATGTACTGCTAAGATCAACACCATCAAGGGAAGGCATAAAATGTGCCTATTACTGAATTAGAAATTTGTTTTGTATATCTAATGATAAAATCAATCATCATCAGAGAAGAGATCCATCAGCCTCTATCTTCCTAGCATTCAATCAAGAGATTGAATTTGGAGGCTTCAAGGAGGAGAAATGTTTCTCCATCTTTTGACAATCCATATGACACTAATTCGGACAGCTTTTACACAGAGCTGCACCAGTTTACTTGAGCATTGCTTTCAATATCATTTCCTTAAATCAATGCAAAAGGTTGTGTTGACCTTTTAAATATATATTTAAATCTGATCAGTGGAGCTTAAATCGATTAGGAACTGATTTTAAGCCAACTCTTAAGGCAAGTGTGTCCACATGGGGTTCCTCAGCTGTTCAATGAATTGATGTGAAATCCAATTTAAATTAAGCCGCTGCCTGCAAACCACTGTTGTGTTGTATGCAAGTCCCAAATGTGTCCTCTGAGTTCTTTGAGAACTTCCTTTTTAACTTGAACAGAGAACCCAAAGGAGATGCAGTTAATAGAGTGAAATCCGCTCATCCCTGTCAGGAAAGGAGGGGTGACTATAAACCATGGTAAGAAGCTTCCAAAAAAACATCTAATGTTCAGCTGAAAGCTGCATTTGTAAAGCTGTTCACCGTCAAATGATAGAACAATAGAATCATTTAGGTTGGAAAAAACCTCTAAGATCACCAAGTCCAACCTTCATCCCAACATCTCTGATCACTAGAGCATGTCCCAAAGTGCCACATCTACTCATTTTTTGCCTCCAGGGATGGTGACTCCACCACTTCCCTGTTCCAGTGCCTAATCACTCTTTCAGTAAAGAATTTCCTCCTAATATCCAATCTAAACCTCCCCTGGCACAACTTGAGGCCATTACCTCTTGCCCTGTTGTTAGTTACTTGGGAGAAGAGACCGACCCCAGCCTCACTACAACCTCCTTTTAGGTAGTAGAGAGCAATGAGGTCTCCTCTCATCCTCCTTTTCTCCAAGCTAAACAATCCCTGTTCCCTCAGGCGCTCCTCATAAGACATTCTTTACTCTTCTCTCTTGGCAGCTGTAACTGTAGTGAACAAGACGGGTGGCATCAGGAATACCACCACTCACCAGACTCTGGCAAGAGGCCTCCTCCACATCCCACAGGCTAAAAAGATCCAAAGTGAATTTAAAGGAAATCTCCTCTAGGCTGTGTTCACTAGACATTGAGACACCTGCATTTTCCAGCCTTTAGCTTGCCTTCACAGCTGCTCTGGTATTTTCAAGGAGTAGATTATTCCTCTCTCCTGAAACCTCACCAAAGACCTTTGCAGGACTGCAGAGAAGCCCCTTTATCCCTGTAAATCTATGTGGGAATTTCAGAGATTTTGCTCTCACAGCAGAGAAATGAGAGATGCAAAATGAACCGCACTCCATATTGATTCATAATGCAAACAAGATGGAATGAAATGGGTGTTTGTAGAAGAAAAAGATTACCTGATAATTTCCATGCACCAACAAACCTGCAACCTGGGTTTTAATGATTGAGTTTAAAAATACAGTGAAATACAAACATACAATTATAGAATCATATAATATAATACACTGTGAGAGAAAGCAAGGGTGAAAGGAATAAATAGGAGGAAATAGTAGGGTAAATTGAGGGAAAACTGGTTTAGTATAAGCAACTACCTTAATTATTAATTAGATAATATGGGAGTGCAAGTTGCTTCTTGTCTTGTGAGCTTCTGGGGGCTATTGATACCTCAACCTCCCCCACCCTACTTTTACCCAGATACGTTGTCATCTGCTCCATTTTTTCCTATCCTAGAACTGAAGGAAGTGAACAGTTTTCCTTATACCCTCCAAAATGTTTTAATTAATTGACAGTTTTGCTCTATGAAAGAAGAGTTTCAAGGGCTCTTCCTCAGCTTCAGGCCTTTCTAACCAAAGGCTGCTGTTTGATGGGCATTTGCAGAAGCTGTCTTTGCCAGTCCAACCCCTAGCAGGAGAAATGCCACTTGTCGTATGAACGAAGGAAGATAAGAGAATGTGGCTTTATTTTTTCTCCTCCAAGGAATGAGAAGGGTCTGGTAACTGCTGATGGTTTGTGCTATTGACAGATCTCTGGCCTCTTTCTTTTTCCAGCTTTCCTGGTTCCTCAAAATAACTTACATTTCCATTCATACCTGTGCAACTGTTTGTCGAATGATGCAACTCGCAGAAGAAGGTTAAGTGGTGTGAGTGAACTTGAACATAAGGATCTCCCATATATTGAGGTAAAGGAGTTAACTCCTTGGTAGTTGTAGTAAACTCTCACCCAATATAGAGCTTTCTATGTGTCTTGATAAAAATCCTCCCTGGAGGTGTTGCATCTTGTTCTGTTCTTTTTTTTTTTTTTTTTAAAAAAGTCTTATTGATATTGCAGACCACTGGGAGAGTATTCCTAGTGCTGGGTATGGCTATTTCCTCTTTCTCCTAGCACAGACAGGAATCAGTGAAATCTTAAACTAGGTTGAGAAATATAATTTATGAATGTGGTAAGCAGAGGGGAAAACAAAAACAAAACACCAAAAAAACCCATCAAAACTTACCAAAGCACTAAGTCCTGCACCTTACACTTGTTTCTCTGCTCACTCTTATTTTCTGCATTTCCTGAAGCTGTCAGGATTGGGGAGCTCGTGCTTTCTGATCAGTGAAAGCTTGCTGATGGCCCTTCTTTCCATTGGGGTTCTGGAGACCCGGCTATGTTGACTCTTGAAATTAAAGGAAAGGATGTATGACACAGCAAGATATGTTCAAGGTATATGAACCTGCAAAGAAATATGGCAGTTTATTAATTTATTTTATTGTTCAGTATAGAACTGGCGGGCAGACCATCTCTTGTGGGATTTGCTGACCTAGATGCCTTAACGAACTTTCCAGTTGGGTCCAAAGTAAGGCTAAGCTCAGTATATTGTTTTTATCTATGCATTCCCAACAGAGAGCAGTTAAATGACAGAAATACTTGAAATCCTGCCTTCTGAGAACTATCTGAATTAGGCACCACAATTTTTTGTTCTTGCTTATGCTGGTATGGGAGGCAGGGGACTGCTGGCTCCCTCACTCTTGGCTTCTTTTGTAAGATCCATATAATTTTTGTACTAGTAATTGCTGTGTTTGTGGGCCACCTAATTTGTTTTCTCCATTCCTTTATGTCTTTCCAAGGAGAAGAACAAAAGTAGTTATGCTTTTGCCCTGAAATCACATCTGAACTCACCTTCAAATCCCCCCTCTCCCCGAAAAAACCCCAAACCAAACAGCTAAGCATGGATTTGGATTTTTACAGTTTTCAGTTGCCAAATGGTGCTTTTGCTATGACTACCAGGGCTTCAACAAAATACTTTTACTAATAGCAGCAGCTCCTTTGTTGTGACAAAGAAGGGTGGCAAAGGCTAATGAAACATGTCTTGTTGAGCAGAGCCTGCAGTTAGGAACTTGATTCAGTTAAAAGAGAACTTTGGAGGAATTTTTGGGATACTATATTTTTTGGAAAAAGGACAAAGAATTAGTGGGGGAAGACAAATGCAAAGCTGTAGCTTGATGGTTCTTACCTCCTTTCAAACCTTTGACTAAGCGGAGGTAGCTTCCAGACCTTCCTTTGTTGATAAAAGTTTTTTTCTGATTTGAGTACTTATTCCCTCTCTGTGGCTCTCTCCCCACATTCAAGACTGTCAGGGAGAAGTTGTAGATAAGAATATCTGCAAACAGTGTTTTAGTGTCTCCCACACAGCAGTCTGGAACTGCCTCTTCTTGTGTTATGGAAGGTTCATGGATTTCCCAAAACAGTAGGAGTTCATTCATCTATATGCAAGCAAGCCTGCGTTACTACCTTGGTTACTCTCGTGGTTTTCCTGGCTACTGTTAATTAGCCTGGCAGATCTTCCCGTGTTGCTTACATGCAGTAGCAGATGAATATAACTACTTGTATTGAGCTATAATAACATTCTTCTTTTTTTTTGCATTCTCCTTAAAAGGATAAATGACATTTTGAAAACTCTTATTGAAGCAACAAAGGAGATCCAGACTGTCACCTGGTACTCAAATGATGTCTCTAGTGTGGTTAGTGATGCTGTCTTCTGCATCTGGACTATCCCATAGCCTCTTGTCACCTTATGAAGTTTTTCTGGGGTGTTTAGGTTAAAAAAAATCACTCCTCTGCTACCACTTTCCTGCTACCCTCTGAAAGACTCACCCTTTCTCTCAATTATAAGCTCAGCCTCTGTCTCTGACATCTTTTCAGGACCAGCACAGGTTAAAGCAGGACTCTCTCAAGCCCTCACTCTTCCCTGCGTGTGCATTTTTTGTCTCAGTTGCTGTAGGCAGTCTCACCCTCGCACTTCTTCTTCAACCTTGTGAATAAAAGAGGAAGCCAGGCTGCAGCTGATCTAGAGGTATAGTGACTCTTGGGCTGCAGGCAGCATGGAGAGCCCTGGCTCCCATGGGGAACTCGGTGCAGGCTGCGAGCCTGGCGGCAGAACGTGTTCTCTCCTCTGAGCAGAAGCTGGGATGCTGGTTTCTCTCGGGAGGTGGCAGCACAGCCAGATGCGATCAGCATCTGCAGCTTGGCGCCCAGAACTGCAAAGGAGTGGCAGGCAGGAGGTGGGGTTGGTGTCAGATTCCTTCTGAGGTGGAGTTCCTTAGTTGGGGGCGAGGATTAGGATAGGGAGCCATGGGGATGTTGATGCGTAGGAAGGATAGCTTCAAACTCTTTCTTGAAGCAGAGTAGAATCAGCCCAACATCCTCACCGTAATGCACTGAGATCCATCTATCCCGCTCACGTTTCTCTGTATCAGCTGCAGCTGGCTGTCAGGGGCGGTGTGGGGCTGAGATCCTCACTGTGGGGACGGTGTCATTTGCTGAGCCTACAGCCACGCCCCCAGCTGCTTTTTTTCTTATGTGGGGAAAGGCTGTCTGCAGGAGATTGGGTACAGTATCATGGTTTTAGCAAGCACCTACTTACCTGCAGGCTGCCACAATGTTTGTATGTTATTTTATCTGCAAGTTATCAAGCAAGTCTAGGTAAAATGCCATGAGGAAGGAAGAGCAACAATCAGTCACCATCCCATTAAATGCTACAACCTGCTCCTCTCTCAGAATATCATCTGCTCTTTTCAGCTAGATTATTGGGGGCTGGGGGTTTCATTTATCTCCTGAGGTTTTAGTAATGGATTGAAAAGCCAGGGGTACTATATGGGGTATAGTGTGACCATCATCTGGAAAACATGCACAGAGGCAGGGGGTTTGGGTTTCTGCAGAAACCAAGCACAGTCTGTTCCAAAAATCCATGGGATACATTGCTTAATCTACCCCCCTGGCTCTGTGCTTTGAATTCAGCTTTCCTATGCCAAGCACACTGAATCAGCTGGAGACACTGCAGAGCCTTGGTGGGAGGTTGGTTGCTTACTTCATGAACTTTGAGAAGTTTTGTGGCAAGACAGAAAGACAGTAGATTCAGTTTTGCCCCAGCAGTCATTTGTGAGTGCTGTCTATGGGTTTGGGCATCCAAAAGCAAAGGGTGCTAGAAATCCCAACTTAGTCAATTCAACTGGGTTTAGTAGCATCAGCAACTGGAGGGCAGCCAGCCAGCCCTACAGTTCTTTAAAAAGCAATAAACTGCACTTGATTTTGATTTTTACTCCTTGCTTTGTAACCATTGAACAGGAACTAGTCTCATACACCAGGTAATTCCTGCTTGACGCTGCTTAGGGCATCACTGAAACCACACCTTAAGCAGGCAGCACTGAGGGGTGAAGCACTGAAAGACAACTGAAAAACTTGAGGTTTGTAAGCACTTAGAAAGCAGCCACCTCCCTTTTTACCCCCCTTTTTGCTCCTGGTAGTCTTGGAAGGCCCATCACCACTCATAATTGTACAGCAAAGGAAAGTTGTTGCTCTGAAGAGAGTTTCAAAGTGTTGCAATTCTCTCTTTCAGCATATTTTCATTTCTGAGAGTGGCCCAGAGAGATTCTGTGGCAGTGGTGTGTGCGCCGAGGAGGAGTCAAGTCACGATACCAGTGGATGCACCACTGATCGTGTCTGCGGGGCTGAGAAGCAGAATACAAAAGGCTCAGGCAGCAAGGACTGGAAAGCAAAACAACCTTCCCGTGTGCATTTTCCTTCTGACTCAGTTCTGGGGAATCCTCCCGCTGCTGTATGGATCCCTCTGCTCATGTGCCTTGAAGGGACAAGTTTTGGCACCACCAGGCCTTTCTGCCTGGTCCCATGTGGGTGCAGTTGTGGAGACCAGGGCTGCAAGCAGCTACCCTTCTACTAGCAGCCCAGCCAGGCATAGATGTGCAAAGGGTGCATGTATTGGGGGGGAGTAATTTGGTGGTAAATCCCATATAGGAAAATGTTGGTGACTGCATAAAAAAAGCCCACCAACAGAATGAATGTGAAGGAGAAGGTCAATGACCAAAATGGAAGACACTGGTTTTGGAAGGTGATCACACTAGAGTCACCAGGTTGTTGGTGAGTTGGAAGTTTTTGATAACTGGGAGAGGAAGTTTGTCTCATTTTAATTGGGACTAACTATATTGATAGCAGTTGTCATCTGTCACCTAGTGTGTCTGTCCCCCTGCCTTTTCAGCTTGGCAGCCTCCTCTTCTTCCCCTGCATTTCCTGGTGATTTGAAAAATGATCCATTCTTCAAAGTATCCCTGGTAATTTGGACCACAGTGTTGTATTTCTTTTGAGGCTGATGCTTTTCAAAGCTGCAGCCTTTCTTTCTGCAGCAGCTACTGGCATGTGTCTATAACACATAGCCCTTGGAGGGGGAAAACAGGTCCAAGGGACTGCACTTTTCCTAGGAGAAAAGAAATTAGAGATGGCACTGAAATCAACAGAAAACGGATTATTTCATGTACAGTAAAGAGGGTAGCACAGACCTTTTTATGAAGCGCAGGACTATTAGGGAATACCATCACTAATTTCACTTGCAAAGTACACTGGAGATCTCTTAATGCACTTCCCATTGTTGGTATTATGTATCTGCATACATGAATCAGTAAATATTAATGAAATAAGCATGCAGATATATGTTCTGTTCTGCACCACATTTACCTTTTTTTTTTTCTGAAACCACCAGCTTTCTAGCAAGACTTAATTCAAGATCTGCATTGCTATATTCTTTTTTTTCTGCCAGATACAGAAAGATAAATCCAGACCATAGATTGCTGGCTGCATGGCTTTTACCCACTGGCAACCATCTCCCCACAGTGACATCAGCTGAGGTGGGAAGACTATAATTTCATATTGCAGCAGTCATTTAAAGTGAAAATGACTGTTAACATTTCTCTGGTATGTATATGCCCTAGTGTATATGTTTGTTCAATGTCCTGGATTCCTACCAAGTAATTTCCTACTGGGGACATTACCATACAGATTTAGGGGTAAAATTAATGTTTCTGTTAAAAAGAAAATATTGCAAATTCTGCTTCAAAAAGAGCTATTCCCTTGAAGGTGAAAAATCAATTTTCTCAAGTACCCACCTCCCATTTTCAAAACACTCCTTTGCAGTGGCCTTCATACCACAGTCATGAATAAGCAGCAACAGAATGAAAAGCTGAATCTTTATTTTTTTTTATTGTCAGCAATAAGAGATGCACCATAACTGAGCAGCACCTGCAGAAAGAGGCAGGTAACTGAAACGGAATCTTTCCATGTAGATAAGCAGAGGTGTTAAAGGATGTATAAAAGAGAGAGGGCATTCTTCTTCTTCCAACTTAGCCTTACTGTGTGTGTATTACTTTCAGGCTCAGCCTGGCTCTGCAAACACTTAGGTATGTGCTTAACTCAAGGCACCGGTGTTATAGGTCTTTTGAATATGAATCCCATTGAAAATTATTCCAAAACATCCAGTGGCAGCATCATCTTGTTCTTATCACAGGCCCCTACTTCAAGGTTTATTTGGAATCTTCTACACATCTCATCCTAGTGGACATCTGTATCTCAGGTTAAAAGCTCTATGCATACAGCAAGATGGGTGTGATGAAGCCAAACTGTGATAGCACCGTTTGGCCCAAATGCTTATGATGACAAGTACAGTATAGATGTTGCTTGCCTGGATGTATATAAAATAATCCCCTTTATATGCTTCTTCCACCTCCTCCTTCCTGCATCCATGCAGCAACATGGTGTACACACTAATTTAAAAGGGTTGTCTCTGCAGAGGTTATAGCACGTCTACATGGACCTGCAAAGTTTCAATACCTGCTGTTGTCCTGATGGGGAGTATCTTCCCCTCTGTTTCCGTATCTTGGGGAATACTATTAGTGACCTGCTTGGAAAAGTACTTTGAGCTGTACTGACAGGGAGGGGAAGTTCCCAGTACTTGCTCCCACACCTGTTGTCTCCATGTTTGCAACAGAACAGGCAGGGCTTGGGCAGCTCTAGCAGGACAAGTAAATCCCATGTTAATTATAGCTATCGTTAGCCTAATTTGTGTGCTAGAAGTGTAATCTGGACAGTGCAAATTCTGTCTCTAGCGATTTGGTATTTCATTTAAAATAAAAACTAGACTGCTAGTGAACAAAAGGGCTACAGTAGTAACACCAACGACTTCACCTCGTTCTGCATTTGCTGGAGACCAGTTACGATGAAATTAAACAAGTTAAAAGTTTATTAAGGGCTAAGGCCCTCCAGCAGAGAGACAAAGTGAAGCGCCGTAAGACCATCAGGGCCCGCGTACGCAGAGCAGCATGAGGTCTCGGGGGCTGCGCTGGGAAGCGACTTCCCCCAGTCAGGGAGCCGAGCTCCCTGCTGGGCACGCCCCCTCCGCCGTGCCCGCGCCCCACCGAATAGCGACAGGGGAGCCCTCTCTGCGGGAACAACAGCGGAGCGGGGCCGGTCCCCACGCAGGCGCTTCTCGCCTGCCCCATGCCCCCCCTCCCTCCCGGGCCGCGCCCCGCTCCAGCGCCGGCTCCCGAGCACCTCTCCCTGTCCTCCTCCCGCCTCGCTCGGCCCTCTCGGAGAGCGGAGGCTCCCCGAGGCCGGGAACGGGGACAGCGAGCCCCTTCCGGAGGCTACAGTCGGGGCCGGCCCGCGGCACCTGCTCGGGCTGAGGGACGGAGGCGCAGGGCCCATCTCGCTGCCCCACCCCGGCCTCGCCCGACGGGCGGCACCGGGACCGCGCCTGCCCCAGCACTTCGGGCGCCTGCCCCTTTAAACGCACCTCCCCCACCGGCTCCTCGCGCTCCCGTTCCCCCTCCCCTCGGGTTGCGCAACCCCGCGGCGGGGGGAAGGGAGCACCCGGGCCCCGCCCTGGTCGGCGCCTTTAATGGCCCGCCTCACGGGCCCGCCTCACGTGACCGCGCTCTCGGCCTCGCCCCGGCGGCGCGCGCTCTGCCTTCCCCACACCTGCTCGCGACGGGGCGGGTTCCGCCGCTCGCCCCTCCCCCGCCCCCCGCGCATGCGCGCGGGGCAGGACTTGCAATTCACGCATCCAAAATGGCGGCCGCGATGGATGTGGACACCCCCAGCGGCACCAACAGCGGCGCCGGCAAGAAGCGCTTCGAAGTGAAGAAAGTGAGGCCCGCCGGCGCGCTCCTCCAGCTAGCCCCGGGGGGAGGGGAGGGCCCGGGGCTGGCCTGGTAGCTACGAGCGGGGCGGGGAGGAGGGCGACTTCCCGCTCCCCTCTCGGAGCCGGGCGCCCGTTTCCGCACCGGCGCGGCTGGAGGCGAGGGGTGGGGCGGGGCCTGCGGGGAGTCTTGGCGTGTGTCCGAGCCAATGGCCGAGTCGGGCTGCCGCACGTGGAGCGGAGGCTGGCCAATCAGCGGGCGTGGCTGGCGTGGGCCGCGCGGGCCGGAGGAGGGAGGTCTGAGGGGGCTGCCCCTGTCAGGGGGCTCATCCGCCCGCTCAGATCGGGCACTGCCTGCCTTGCCGGGCCTCGGCCTCTCCCTGCCCTCCCTGGCTAGGCCGGGCAGGGCTCCGCTGCGCGGAACCTCTGGGCAGCTCAGGCTGGGGAGCAGGGGTGGAGTTCTGCCTCCTCCTCAGCCCCGGCCGCTCAGGCCCAGCCGCCCGAGCTGCCCCATGTGCTGCGTAAGACGCTTTGCTCAAATTTGTGTGGCTGAGTTGTTTTTTTTTCTTTTTCGTCTCCTTTAAATCAAGTCATAGTAATGTCTGCATAGTCAGGAAGTGCTCTTGTCACCCTAGGTTTGTCTGCTTTTCCAAAACAGCCATAATACTAATTTTCTGTCCAGTGCCACCAGTTTGTCTGTCAGCTGGATTGTGGTAATAGTCTGAGCCTGCTACAGGAGGGTACAGTGAAGCTAAGAAGGTTGTGTAGGCTTGTACTAAAGTAGAATTTGAGGGAAAAAAAACCCTGGACTGCGTATCAGCAAACATTTCCAGTGATTCCTGCTTGTAGATGTAGTTAGTTTGAAATAACAGCTGTCATCAGTGACGATGGAAAGCCTTAGCTCTGCACAGGGCTGCAGGTCTATGCAGGAGGAGGTGCATGGATTATGTGATTGCTTGTGCTTTGGAAATAGGGACAGATAATAACACATGAGAGGAGCAGGGAGCAGTACCTCCTCCCCAGCAAGGTACCAAGGCATGCATTTGTTCCATGTGTGACTCAGTACAGGTCTGTGGGTCACAAGAGTAGTTTATGTTGGGACCAGAGATTAAGTACCTGAGAGTGTGGGACATATAAGAGTGCTATGAGGTTTTATCCTAGCTGCCTTGAAGTGTGAAGTCCTTGAGAGATGAGTACTTTGACCAGAAGGTTGAAGTGGGAAGATGGGGGGGGGCAAATAAGATCACTGGTGACCCATTTCCTGAATGATCTAGTGGTATTATGAGGTCTTTTTATATCAATACTAATGAAAAGTTGAAGTGCTTATCAAAATTGATACTGCTTATCAATGCTTGGCAGTCTGCATTTCTCCTTCAGAATCCTGGACTGGGGGGAAGGAATGAACACATTGAGATGTAAATGGAACATAGTAGATAATAGTTACTATAGTGCAGTCAGTATGATAATATGCTGAAAAAATGGAAGAAAAATATCTATAATAGTAAATGGAGATTATACTGGCTACCAATATGATTTTTTTTGCTACAAATATTGAAGGCAAAGCCATCTATTTAATGAATTTACAGAAGACCTGAGTATGGTTTTTGTGGGGAGGAGTAAAAAGGTCCTATGCATTTCTGCATAGCTTGTCTTGAAGTCCTCATTCTGAATTGGTTTTCTAAAATTGCCATGGAAATTTGTGGTCAACCCTTCCCCTGAAGCAGCATGGGACAGAGATCACAGAATCACAGAACGTTAGGGATTGGAAGGGACCTCGAAAGGTCATCTAGTCCAATCCCCCCGCCAGAGCAGGATCACCTAGACCAAGTTGCACAGGAAGATATTTCCTTTCTTTTTTTTAATAAACAAAGTCTTAGGTTAATTTGGTAGTGCTTTCAAATTTTTATATTCAGCCTTGCTGATAGGTCATTGCCTAGTAGCCTTTTAGCAGAGGAGAACCTATTATTTTAGTTCTTGACCCCAACTGCTCTGTGGGGTGATTACTAGAAGAACTGCTGTGAATAATGGAAGTTCCTCATCACAAAATGGCACCTGAATTGGCCTTTCTCCAGGCCACTCTTTCCATCAGAACTGAGGATGTGGGTGAGCTGCATCTTTGCCTCTGAATCTTGAATAGAAGTGCAGATATTTGCATTTGTTTCACAAAAAAGGGGACTATGGGAGTTATCTTGTTTCTGAAGTTGGAAGGAGACATTGGTTCTGGGAGGGAAGTACCACTGCTTTCTAGTAACCTGAACTCATGATAAAGAATCTCTGAAATTCCATGGTATTTTTTTTTAATACCCCACATCTTCCATTTAAAAAATACATGGGATCTTGAGGAATAACAAGGATTTCTGTGTGCTGTAAATTGAGTCCAAAAAAAGTTTTTATTTTTCTTTTTTTTCCCCTCTCCAGTGGAACGCAGTAGCTCTGTGGGCATGGGACATTGTGGTTGACAACTGTGCCATTTGCAGAAACCATATCATGGATCTATGTAAGTAAATGGTGGGGAAGGCAGCTGACAGTTTTGATTTGTACATGACGCACAGCTGAAATTTCACCTGTTGAGGGTATAATTCAGCAAATGCAACTTTCGGTTAAGGACTAAGTCTTCACAGTGTGAATACTAAGCTCTATTTTATGAAACACTGAAGTCCTATAATCTATTTTTGTCACCTCTGTCACTATACTGCTTTTCCCTCACGCTTTTCTTGTAAAGAGTAGAATGACTTGGTACCACATCTACAGGCAAGATAGTGTTGCTGAGTGTATTGGATACAACAAAGTGGAAAGAGAATAACAGTAGGAACCGAAATTACTCAGGGTCAACAGCTATTGCTCACAAAGAGAGGTATTAGATTTTAGAGTTGGGGATGTTGCTGTGGGTATCAACTTTTTGATGACACTCATTAGGATGAAATCTTGTAACACTTTCTGTGTCTGGCCAGGAAAGGCTTGGACCAGTAACTTAATTTGACTTCTCATTCTACAAAAACTGTCTTGTATAAAGAAGTTAGTTAATGTTATGGGGAATTATGAGGAATTTCGTAGCTACCTAGAGACTAATTGTTCGTTCACCAAGGAGAGTAATTAAATGCCTAAATAAAAAACAGTGTATTGCTAGTATTGGTTTGATTTTTTTGCTGTATTATCCTGATGGTGTAGTTAACAAATATGCTCGCTATGTAGGAAAATAAAATGATAATGGAATTAAGTATACAAATTTCTATAATGAAGTGGATGTGTATGCATGAAGTCACTGCTTTCAGTGCCTTAAAGGATTGGTAATGAGTACAAAGCCACTTTTTTGTCCCTCAAAATTGACAAGGTACTGTTGGCACCATAACTGTCTGTCTTGTTTCAGTCATGAGGGACACAAGACCTTTTAACACACCCAGGATAGAAATTTGCCTATATTTCTAAGATGTGAAGATTGTGGAATCCCCCAAAAGAAGGAGCAGGTACAGCTGCAGTGCCTGGGAATGGTTTGTCATGATCCCATTGTGATAATATTTTTGCACTTTGTTTTTACACAGTCACCCTTGGAACTACGGGTAATGGTAACTTACTGTCAATAAGTTACCATTTGAAAATAAGACATTTCAGAAAAATGAGGCTTCAAGTTTGTAGTAACAGCTAGTGAGAGATGCACATGATTTTACATCATATTTAAATAATTATTAGAAAACTACTTTCAGTAGTTGTTTTTTTATTAATAAAGAGAAAAACACATTGTAACACACAGGGCTGAAATCGCATTAAGCGAGTTCACTGCTTTGCTTTGGGACAGGTATGTTTGTGTTTTGGAATATTAGAGAGGAAAGCATGTTGCTGACAGGCGAATGGAATTTTAAAGATTTGTTAGAATGTAAATTACATTTATAGATGAGTAGAATAAATTTATAGATAAGTAAAATAAATATATAAACCCCTGTAATTCAAGATAATAATTCACACTAAGTGGGATATGTTGTAAGATAGTGGATGCTGATGTGTTTCATTCTATGAATCTGCCTCAGAATTAATAGTGCCTCCCATGAGAGACCAAATACAGTCTCATATGTTTTCTATTTTCCATAAATAGCAAATAGGACATATGAGGTTGAAGGAGAGGTCTGAAGGAGCTGGAAGGAAAGTGGACAGATGTTATTTTCTGGTAATGGATTTTGTGTGTTAGTTCTTAAAAAAAAATCCTACCAAAATTGGGGTGGACTTAAGAGTGTACAGATAGATTACGAAAAGGGCCCATTTTTAGTTTGGTTCTGAGCAGTGTTATGAAAAGCCCAGACTGCAAATGACAGACCAGTTTTGACAGAATACAGAGTAGAAAGGGTATCTAAATTGGTGTTCCAATATCAGTGTTGGCTCTGGATTTACTTACTTCCTTGTTACAGCTCATTAATGTTGTTAAACAGCACTTTAATTAGATTTTCAAACATAAGATGTGAAGTGATGGGAAATTGAGGAGAAATTAATAGAACATGCAGGGGAGAACAACACAAGATTCAATTTGATAAAATGCAGAATACAAATGTCTCTGTCTCCAAGTGATGAAGAGAAACCTTGAAAGGGCAAACATTAAAAGAGTGATGAGTAACACCAGCCATGCTAGGGGGTGATTGTTAGCATTATGAAGTCAGGCATCAATATTAAGATGTCATACACTTCTCCTCATGCGTGCACATTATGACTTGGTAACAATATGGTCGAAGGATTTCCCCTCCATTTGGTTTGCATTCAGTGTACAGAAGGATTGAATAGATTTTCAGTGTCCTGGTTTCATTCTTTGGAAAAGCCCAGGTCCTATTCAGACTTGAGCCATGTTTTTGATTTCTTCAAAGGCTTGTTCTTTGATGCTGTCATTGCAACATGATAAGTTGGGGAGTGTTAACTAAACACTACGTTTAGTATAGTGGATTACCTTCTGGTCTAAAATGTGGAATGTAATATTGTATTAAGGTAACCAGTATTGTTTTCAACTGTGCAAAATGTGCCATCACAATACTGTCCACTTTGATAGTAAGATGCAAAGTACCACATTTGATATTCCAGCTTCACAAAAATGGATGTATTGCATGGAATCCAGAAGAATCTCAGGATGCTTAACAAGTTGAATGATTTTGGATTTATGAGAAGAATGAAAGAACAGAACTAAGTATATATAGTTTGCTAAGTCATAAGTAGGAGTGGAAGATGATAGCTCTGTGTGTTTATTTTGAGAGTGTGGTACTAACAGAAAATAGTGAATGTCATACATGGGGGTTATAAGTAGAAGGAATCATACAGTGGTATGATGGGGGGAACTTAGGGTATCTAGTAAAATCTGCAGATAATTCCTAAGAAACAAGAGGATTACAAAGGGAGAATTTTGAAGGTACTTTGAAATTTGAAAATTGAAGAGTTCATTCTGCCTTTTGAGGGGATAGACTAGACTAGAGTATTTCAGTTGGAAGGGACCTACAATGATCATCTAGTCCAACTGCCTGACCAATTCAGGGCTGACCAAAAGCTAAAACATGTTCTTAAGGGCATTGTCTATGTGCCTCTTAAACAGGGATGGGGCATTGACCACCTCTCTAGGAAGCCTGTTCCAGTGTTGGACCACCCCTTGGTAAAGAAATGCTTCCTAATGCCAATACTAAACCTTTCCTGGTGCAGCTTTGCACCATTCTCACACATCCTGTCACTGGATACTAGGGAGGAGAGATCAGCACCTCCCTTTCCACTTCCCCTCCTCAGGAAGCTGGAAGGAGCAATGAGGTTGCCCCTCAGCCTCCTTTTCTCCAAACTAGACAAACCCAGAGTCCTTAGCCACTCCTCAGAGGACAAGCAGCAAGTCTACTTCAAGTTTATTAGCCTGGTTATTTGTTTTTTCTTTGTTTTCTGAGTGAGTACATGATGAGCTGTGTTAGCCAAGCTATGTGTATTTATTCTCTTGTTCCCAATAAGCTGATCCCTTCATGACGTAATTTTAGAAGGCAACATGTGAATAGAAAGGGGAATCCATACAGTGGTTACCCTTGCTCAAGCAGAAGCCTCTTTGAAGAGCTCTTATAATCAAATTTACCAGCATTGTGGGCTGTTACCATAGCTGTGAACAAGACATGTACTTCACTTCTGTTACCTGCCATTACGGCTACTCAAATATTAGATTACTTTTCTTGTTAGGTAAATATACAGAAGATTTCCGAAATAGAAAATATGTAGGAAGAGGGAAGGTTCTTAACAGACGCCATGATTTGTAAGTTGCCATTATATAATATACATTTCTGTACCTCCCTGAGTTGAAATGCTTCCATTGCATCTTTCACAATTATTGACAGGTATTTCAGGTTTTAGCCATATCTTTCTGCCCTCACCTCCAGATACTCTGCCAAGAGCAAGGCGACGGAAGAGTCAGTCAGTATTCCTCCAGTACCTGTTCCTGTCTGATTCTTACCACTTCTTTTGGGTCAGCAGATGGTACATAGCTTCTCTGTTCTTTCAAGAGCCTGAAACATAAGCTTTCATTTTCTGACAGAGATTGTTCATTTGTTTTATTTCTTTGTTGAGATATCATCCTGTTCTGAAATGAGACAAGTAGGAAACCAAAAATTGCTTCAGCTTTTGGGAAGCCCCTTTTTTTGCAACCAAAGGTAGTTGTGCCAGTAGTCTCCAGCCTGTTTGATCCAGGGAGTTAAATCTGGGTGTCTTGTTGGAAGGACCTTACATTGCCACCAAAGAACTTCTCAGCTATTTCTGCAAAAGTTCATGTGTCTTCTTAAGCTTTTGGGTCTGTCATGTTTTAGACTGTATTTGTTTGTCAGCAGATGTTTGAGTGAACACTGAAGTGCATGTCAAGACTGCTTTTCTTCCTTACCTGAACCACCTTTCTTTCCTCTCACTCCCAGACAAAATACAGAGTCCTTTAAAGCCTGAAAAGAAAACTAAGATTTTATTGTGTTCCAAAGCTTACAGCTCACAGGTTTGGGCTACTTAGAGAGTTAAAAAAAATAAAAAGACAAAATAACATAAAAATGAGCTAGGTGGACTTGAGATCTAATATATCTAATATCCAATTTCCAGCATGGAAAGAGGAGAAGAAACAAGATTCAGTATGTTATGTGCTGGAATATTTTCCTTGCTTTCAGCAGAGACTTCCTGAGTTAATTTGCTTACCAATTGACTTTTCTTTCTTCAAATAATTTCCTTTTCCTACTACACGTCTTCTCACCTTTTTCTGTTACTGTACAGACTTGTGCCAGCTATTTGAAACTTAATATAATGTGCCCTGTGGTACTTAGCAAGACCATGAGTCTGTACTGCAGTAACAGTAAAATTGTTGCAGCAATCTTGGGTAGCGAATTTTAAACAAAGTGTTCAAAGTAAATGAAACTCTTCAAGGTTCTTGAGCATCTTCTATTTTCTTAATCAGATTTGGTTTTATTGCTGTAGGTATTGGGGTCTTAAGGAATTAAGACATCAGACATTTCAGGTGCACTGGATTTTGTTCTCTTCTATAGGCAAGCCAGGGATTGAGCTTTGGACTTCCTGCTGTGGTATATCTTGATGTAGAACACATAATAAATACAGGTTCATTCAGGTCTTGCAGAACAGTTGTTGCTACTGATTTTCTTTGAACCTAAATCTTGTTTTGAGTAGTTCCTTGTAACCGAGGTTAACTGATCCCTCTCATATCTCAGGAGAAATGGACCTTTCTCCTGTTTTGTTCATCTCCACACCTGAAGTGAGTGAAAAATGGAGAAAGGGATTAATAGGACAGAGCAAATAAAAATCCCATTTTTCAGCCAAACCTGTGAGATTTGAAAGTTTTTGAATCTTTAATTAGTGAATCAAATTCCTTTTCCTCTGACCATATTCAGGCACACAAACAGTGAACAGAGAATTAGAGCTCATTCAGACATTTTCTTTGCCAGGAAAAAGAGATTTACAAAACAAGCAAGCAACAAGCCCGAGTTCTAAGCTGGTCACCTATCAGCATGTCTTTTTAAATCATTTGGGTTTGACTTTTAAAGCAGCATCCTTTATCTGGAAGTGAAATGTTGGTCTCATAGGTTTGTGCTGCTGACTGTGGAGGAGTTGGAAATACCTTCTTTTCTCTTCAAGCTTCTTCTTGAGCTGTAGCAGAAGTGAATTGTTCAGGCTTTAGAATGGAGAACCAGGTTCCTGGATTTATTTTCTCAATGCTTTTCTTCTTTCCTCACTCTCATCTCCTTCATCCATGCCAACTGACACAAAATCCCAGAACATAACCCAAACCCATAAATAGTCTTTATCCTCTTTGGGATCATCCTGGGTACCCAACCTCAAGGTATAGAAAGTTCAAAATGTACATTTTTTTTAAACTGTATTTCCTATTGTGTTTTTTTGGGCTGTACTTATTTGTCACAAGACTATAGAAAAAGGCAAACTCCAGCATTACATGAGCAAATTAATTTGTATAACTGATAGTACATAATGTCTGACAAGACAGAGAAACCTGGGTAAGAAGTTTAAGTAAACATACCTTCACCTGATCATCAAATGATCTCTCTTAAAACAGCAGAGAAAAAAAATTTTAAAAAATTATTCTTAAAATTTGGAAAACAGACACATGTTACCAGTAGATGAGCTACGTACCCTTGCCCTCTGGAACTCTGGAATACTAAAAAAAGTAGAGGAAAGCAGGATTAAGTATATTTTGATCTGATACTTTGGGGAAAATAGTACACATTAAACCACAGCTCTGGACACTTTCTGGTGTAATAAATGCAACAAAACAGAGTTCTCCCCACTCACATTATTATTGTGAAGAAATCTACCAGTTGGTGTTGCATGTACATCTGCTGCTGCATATATGTGTTTAATCTTTGTTTTCACAGGCATAGAATGTCAAGCAAACCAAGCATCAGCTACCTCTGAAGAGTGCACAGTTGCATGGGGCGTCTGCAATGTAAGGAAGACCGTTTTATCGCAGAACTTGTGTGGTGTTGCTATCCCCTTTTTTCATGGCTTGGGACAAAATGAGTTCTATAAAATGTTTCAGATAATCCACCAGAAAAAAAAAGAACTTTAAACCCCATATGTTTAGTAGAGTGTAGAAAGGAGAGAGAGAAGAAAAAAAAGAGTGAAAGTTGAAGAGGTATAATATGGAAGACACAAAAGTAGGAAGATAGGCCTTTACTTTTTTTTCTTTTTCAATAATAGGTCTTTCATTCTGAGCATGATTTTCCTGATCAAGGTTCTGCCTAGGAGCTCTGCCTTTTTTTTCCTGGTAATAGGATTACTTGGATGTCAGCATGCTTGATTTGTCTTTGTGCAGGCTGGTTCAAGAAGTCAATATGGGGTAACTCAGTGATTTGCTTCCCATTTTGGAGGAATGGGATCAAATCAGTTCTAGTGCATAATCTCCAGCTCTTCAATTTGTTGCTGTTTACACTCCTTCCTATGTGGTTCTACTAGCATGTGAACTCAAACTTGCATATCTCTTAGCTAGCCTGGGCCTGAGTTGGAGGATAGAATTTTCCATAATGGAATGGAAATGGAGTGGAGGTCCCATCCTCACTGTGCTGTAGGATCAAGTTGCCGCGGGATAATGCCAGAACAGGATTATAAATGTTGCAGTTCTCTTTGTGAAGGTCAAGAGCAACATTTTTAACCATGTCAGAATATGCTAGTGTCAAAATTAGGTTCTTTTGTGCAAGAGTTACCACAACTGGAACCATTTTTTAAAGTAGCTGTATGGAGTATGGAAAAGGGTGTTCTTATTAAACTTTTAATAGTTTTTTTTTTGCTTTCTAATTTTGCAGAGTTCCTTTTTATTCAGGCTTTGGTTTGCCCAGAAGACTGGCAGAAAGCTTCAGCATGTGTACATACATACTGTGAAATCCTCTTTCTTGTCTTTCTGATTATGCTTCTTATCAGCATCTGCTCTGCCAGTTTTAGCAGCTGCTAAACTCTGCGTTCTCTCCTTCATCAGAAGTCAGTCAGTTGCCACTGGATGCACTGTGGAACAGGCTCCCTGCTACCATTTCACTAATGCTCCATTCCCCTAAAAATGTGGATCCATTCTGTGGTGTTTACCAGTGAGCCACTGGCTGATTAGTCCTCTCCACCTTTGTCTGCAAACGGTTGCTACTCTCTTCTTACTGTGATGCTTTCATTGGTAGTTTCCATGAGATATATTCATGTGTTCTGAAATGATGTGATCCGAACTTTCCCTTCCAGCATGCTTTCCACTTCCACTGCATCTCTCGCTGGCTCAAAACTCGCCAAGTATGTCCGCTGGACAACAGGGAATGGGAGTTCCAAAAGTAAGTATCTTGCACAGATTTCAAGATGAAAAATCCAATTGTCCTGTTTATAGAAATGATCAATGGCAGATGTGCCGGCAGTCTCTCTCGTTTGTGGGTATGAGGGCGTAGTTGCTGTTGGGAAAGGTTTTTTCCTCCAACTTGCTGGATAGGGACCTTTCTTTAGCCACCCGGTGCTAAATGAGCCCTGAAGGAAGCCCAAATAGCTGTGGACTAAGTGGGAGTTGTTAAAAAGTAGTGATTTCTATTGACATTCTCTCTAAAGCATGGAGAGCAGAAGAGAAATGGAATTCACTGAGAGTGGAGCCTCAGGTGAATACTGTACTACCGCATGAGCAGTTTGGGTTCAGAAAACGACCTGAATTTGGCTGCTTGTGTTCCAGAGCATTTCTGCTGAGGTGCCGGACATCTTAATGGGTCCCTCTGTATCTTGGTGATTTTTTTTCTAACTCTAATAAGCCCAGATATTAATACAGCTGATTTCCTAGCATCTGGAAATCAAATGTTCACGCAGCCATTGCTACAGCCGTGGCCCATTTATTCATAATTTCTGTATTCTTTGTTTTGTGTTTTTCAAAGGTCTGTTAGAATAATATTAGGCGATCCATAGATAGTTTTTTTTGAATGGTAATTGTATTTTGAGAAGTAATTGTACATGTACATTGAGAGCAGTTAGGAAGTTTGCCTGTCACTTGTGTCGTTCTGCACCATTTATCCATGAATCTTTTCTTAACTGTGAATTTTCCCTCTTTCCACTCCTTTAAAAAAAAAAAAAAAAATTCAAACATTAATTCTAACCAGAGTCCAGATTAAAACAAAGCAAAACAGGTATTATAACTGTTCAGGATTGTCTTTGGGATCTGGTTCACAATCAGTTGCGCAAATCGTTATTGTCATGACAACTTGAGTACCATAGTTTTGGTATTATGGTGTTTTAATGAGCACATAATGAAAACCAAGCCCATGTTGCCTGGCTAGTGACTTAATATTGCATGGGCAGCACTATGAGAAATGGAGATATGAATGAGTATCTTCTTGTGGGTGCCCAGTAATATGTCTGGGGCTATGACAAGCTTTGGCCTTGTTTTCATGCAATATCTCTTCGAAGTGGGATTCAGGGCAGGAATGATGATACTGAGGGTCCCTTGCACATGATATTGTGGATTGCTCAGGCTCTCTTCTAACAAGTATCTGGATAGACTTCAGGGGGAAGTGAAATGTGGAGAACTTACCAAGTTTTCCATAGCATAGCATTTAACCTTCATCTGGTTCACGTGTTAATTACATTGTGGTAGGATGAGAATATCAGCACTATATGAAGCAATTTTTTTAAAAGCATTAACATATTATGTATTTGCAGGTATGGACACTAGAGAGATGGTCACCATGCTTCTTGTCACGTCGTCAGCCTCCGTCGTTCTTGTCACTATGGGTTTATTTTAGCAACTTGAAAAATCAGTAATGTATACAATTCTTTAATCTTCATTTCTCCCTGTTGTATACCATTGAATAAAATCTTGCTGAAGCTTCCTGTCAACGTTTTTTGTCTTGTTTTCAGACAGTCAGTGAATGATGGAGAATTACCTGCAGACAAAGGACTTAAGCCAGGCAGTCCTTAAGCTGGGCAGCTCTTCTTGCCACTGTGCCCGGTTTTTGGCTGTGAGTTTGGTCTCACTCCCACGCAGCTGAGAACCACACCTCTGGCTCCCTGAGGTCGGCATTAGGCTTTGCAGCAGGTGCAGGGCTTGGCCTGGCTAAGTGTGATTTATGCAAATAGCATTTTGTGTGGACTCACTTTTGTGCAGCTGAGTTGAAATGATGATCCATACAATTAGGGGTTGTGTCATTATTAGAATTACTCTCTCTTGCGTTTGACTAGACCAGCTCCTCTGCAGAGGAAAATTTCACTACCTGTTCCCTCTTCCATCTGTTTAGCTTGGGGGACATTCACTGAATGTTAGTTTTTATCAGTGCTCATGAAGCACTCTCAGGTGTCAGGTGAAAGTAAACTTGGGAAATTCACATGCTAGGTTGGCTGGAAAGCCAAAACTAGTTCTTGCTTGGTTTTCTACTGGTATTTTCCCAGTTCAAGCCAAGCTGCAGTTCTTGCTGGCCAAAAATTGTTACTCTGAAAACACCACAATGTTTTCTTTGGTGTCTCCTATGCTAAATGTCCTGGTGTTCTCACTGCATCAAATTTTGTCCCCTTTGTCAACAGCCTTAGCAGATGCCAGGAACTCAAACAAGGTCCAAAAAGTTCTTCCTGCTATGAGAGGCTGTGTCCCTTCATGGCAGCGGTGGTAGATAGACTAAATTTCACTGGCTGTTCATAATGATGCCTTTGGATCAACACTTTTTTTGCTAGTTACTGAGGATGGGAAATTTGATAGCTGATGTTAAATATTAGTGTAATATAGTGATAGGGAATAAAGATGGCCATAGACAGAGCCAAAACTTGCAGGTTTTTCAGTAATTGCTGGGGCTTTCTTTCATCTGCAGCAAGCAAATGTCAGGATTATTTTATCAGCTGGTGTCAGTGCTCTGAAATGATACGGTTTGCTGTTTTCCACCCTGAAGAAGAAAAGAGGAACAAGTAGAATCAGGAGACTATAGCTAGACAGTTTATTTACCAGGTTTAGTTGGTAGAAAGCTCATCGTGAGTTTGCAAGGTAGTTTTGGTGATGGAGGCAGAAATAGAACAGAAGAGGAGGGGGAAGATGATCTCAGCAGTGATCAAAGCATTTATCCAGGCAGTGGGATATCCAGGTTAAACACCCATTTCCCTGAAATGTGAATTCCCATTTAATGTCCTGTACAGCTGAGTAAGATGTCAGGTGTTCCTGTTTATGATTGTCCATTTTGTTTGCAGTGTGTGATTTTTCGGGACCTGGAACCCAGATGCTCACTGATCAGGGAATTTATTTCCTTGAGAATTTTGTTTTGGGTCCAGCTACATCGTTCTGGTTCATCTCCCTTTAGTCTGTACGTGTTGCCCTAAGCATATTTTTTTGGCTAGGAACAGACACATCAGTGCAGGCATTTCCCTCTTTTGTGGCTTCGTGTGCATTTGCTTGAGGCTGTGCCTGCAAGAAGACAGGGGTTTTTTGGTATTTTTTTAATTGCCTTTTTTTTTTTTAAATGGATTCCTCCAAACAGGCACTTCCCCACCCCCCACTCTGAACCTCTGTTCTGATGCAGTGCATAAAGCCCTGTTATATTTGATTTCAGATTGCTATTGTACCGTCTGTCCCAAACCTGGTTCCCCATATGGAAAAATATAGACTGTAAAGCAGCAATTGCTTCCAGACCCAGGGAAGAAAATTCCTTTTCAGCTGCTGCCTGTGGAAGTGGCTCTGCTGCTGCCTCCCCTACTGCCAAGGGCCTGAGCCCTGTGACAACCTGTGACAGCTCCGTTTTCCATAGTGCATTAAGGGTTGTGCTTCGGGAGAGGAGGAAAAGCTTCAGCAATAGACCTAAGAGAGAAGCTCCTTGGTGTTGAGTCAAGGTAAGAGGGATCTATTTTATCCAAAGGCATGAAGTGCCCCATTTCCCCAGGTCATGGTTGCTCACTCAGGCTGGCAGCATTCTGTCCTCACTTTTGCAGTTCGGCCTCCATCTCCACTGGACATAGTGGTAGTGGTGGGAGGGGGAAAGCCCATTTGTTCCCACTGTTCTCTTTTTTCCTGAAGCAACAATTGTTTTTGACTACAGCTTCCCCTCCTTGCATAATACAGAGAGCTTTTTGGAGTGGAAGGAGGAATTGGACACGTTTCTAAGCATCCCGGGAGGAAGGTAGGTGTGCAGGGGAGAAGTGACCATGTCAGTGCCATTTGCCTGTCCTATAAATAGAGGATGCATCTGAATTGTGGACCCAAAAATACAATCAGGAGAAAATGATGGTAAAACTGCAGAGAGTATCCTGTGTATTCTGCAGCTGCCTGGCTTAGAGAAAAACAAATCACTGGTAGACCTGCTGTGGAGCAGAAAGCAATTTTGACATTTCTGATGCTTTCCACAAGTTTGTCAGCTGAGGCAAGCTGCATCACTGGGCCGGCCCTGGCAGAGAGCGCTGCGGGCAGGGCACATTGACCAGACAGTGGCTTCCTTCTCTTCCCTTTGGAAAAGGGGCAATGAGCTCCAGGTGCTGTGTGGCATCAGCTGTGCCTCCTGTGCCAAATCCCTTGCTGCTCTTGCATTAAAATGCCAGAATTGGGATGACGTGGTGCCAATATGGTACATTGGGCTGTGTGGAAGTAGGTGGGGATGGACAGGAGTTTCCCCATCAAAATCACACTGCAGGCCGTACATTAAAAAAATGGTAGACCATCAGGAGTCTGCTGGTTGAAAGGCATCTGTTGTCAGAGAAATGGCTGAAGCCTCAACCAGTTTGCCAGGGTTCTAGTGACACACCACGGAGTCAAATTCATGATTGTGTCCTCCTGCCTCAATCAGATAGGGAGGATCTGTGGAGATGCAAAGCTTCCTTATTCTAATCCAAATGTCTACAACTGCTTTCAGTGGCCCCATGCACATATCCCTTGTAGGGGAGCCCTGGGAGCTGCTCCCACCACTCTGTGGTCAGGGACGATGGTGAAACCCCGCCCATACATGGGAAAATAAACCTTAAAGACAGGAGGCAGTAGTAGCTGTCCACATTTGCGTGTGCAGGCAAACAAAAGCACCCACATCCATCAGCCCTCTCCTGCTAGCTCCTAATGAAGAAGCTACTGGCATCCCAAAGTGGTCTGGGGCCACAAAATGCTCAGCAAAGCTGATGCGAAGATAAGCTAAGCAGCACTGGTGGTGTGTGAGATGGAGCAACGCCAGCATGGGCAGAGATGAGTTTCCAGGAGAGCATCCACATGGGGAGATCTGCACTGTTTACAGAAAACTCCCTCTTTCAAAGGCATCAAGGCAGAGGATGGCAGCAACACCACTTCCCTGATGGACACCACCGTGGGTTTCATTTCCTCAGCTAAAAAGGAGCAGCCAAGAAGAATAAGTGGTAAGATAAGTCAAAGAAGTTAGATGGGCAGAGACCAAGACTAGGTCGCTGCCTGTGCTTGCCCAAGACACTGTTCCCATCAGCAGGCAGGCGAGGAGATGACCCAGCACAAGGGGACTACTCTTGGTGGAGAGCACGAGCTCTTTCCCTCAGCAGCATGGGAATGCTCCCACATTGTTCTTGCACAGTGGGAAGGTGGTGACATCATGAGACAGCAGAAAGGCAGTTGCGAGGTACAGAGCTTGCCTTGTGAGAAGCACTTAGCCAGCCTGCTGTCCATCCTTTCCCTGGCCCACCGTGAACTCTCATGCTTCTGCTGTACTTTGCCATCCAGCAAAGGGACAAGCCCCTTGATGGTGAATGATGAGGCTTTGGGTGAGCTCAGTGGGCACTGCCACCCCATGTTGCTTACTCAAGCCTGGGTGAAAGATGCCACTGCCTGGAGACCCTCAGGCCATGGCTGGAGAGGAGGTGGTGACACTGCTGAGGGTATTTTCCTACTGCAGGTTCCAGGGGGCCGAGGGGAAGAAAAGGATGGGTGTAGAGAAGCATCCCTTGTCTCCCTGCTTTGCTCACTCTGTTTTTCTCCTCCCCACAAAACCTGTGGGAAGAGCGAGCTCTTCTTACCCGCTTCTGCTTTTCGCCACAAGCTCGCTCTGCCTATGTTGCTGCCAGTTTTTATCTGCTGTGAGGGAACGCTCAGTTTCCCCCTCCCACCCTGACACACTCTGTACGTGGCTTTGTTTTCTTCCTCAGTACAGTAGGTTTTGCAGCAAGCCTGTTATTGCTCACTGTGGGGCAGCTCAATTGCTCAGAGAGCTTCCATGTGCCCCTCGACACACCACTGCCTCTTCCCAGTTCCACACTGCTCACTCTGGTCTGCCTCTTGCTCTCCTCTTTCACTTTCCCCCTCTCTGATCTGATTCCCATGGAGATCCCAAGGCACCAATGGTGCTGTTCTTCCTTCTGCAGCCTCAGGAAAGGGATTGGTGGGATGATTTTGGCTCACCTGGGCTGAAGTTGCATCCAATCCCAGAAGTCAAGCTACAAGTTGCTGGAAGGTCTGCTTTGTCTCTGTGCCACTTGACTCCTTCACAACAACAGGACACTGGCCTGTTTTAACTCTTTTTTCAGCTACTTTCCAGCCTCTCCCCATTGGACACAGAAGGGGATGCTGCCCAAAGCTCAGCCCAGTGGCAGCACAGCTCACCTGCCTTCACACTGTGCCAGCAGCAGGCCTGGCTGCAAAAGGGGGGAAAAAAAGCATTTGAGGTTACAATTCAAAAATCTGTTGAAATTTATCACCAGCTGATTCTGGAAAAGCCAGATTCGGGGGTTGAGATGCCACCATTTGTCACCTTGCTGAATTTACCCGCTCTGCTGCAGCAGCCTGGAGCTTGCCTATTCGCTGCCTTTTCTTTCCATATGACTGTGAACATGGCTTAGTCACCCGATTTCTTGGTCCTTGCATGAAAGCTGGGTCCTGGCCTCACTGCTCCAGCACATAAACCAAGGGAAGATCTTGACAGTTGCCTGTGGAAAGGTATCAGAGGTACCAGCATGGTAGATATCAAAACTCAAGATGGGACTGCAAAGTAGTATGATCCTGGTGCCTCATTTTCTCTCCATGAGGCACCAGGTAGGTATTTTCAGTTGATGTCCTGTCACGGGGACATGATCCTAGATGTCAGCATGCTGGGGGTGCTTTTTGTGAACATGTCTTCCTCTTCTGGTTGTGCAGTTCTTCCTCAGTCACTCTCATCTCCCCTTCATCTTCCTGTGATGGATCTCAAGTGGATGCTTATGTGCTGGGGAAAGGGATTAAAGGAGGTTTTCTTCTCTGGAGATGTAACCTGCTTAGTATCCATTTCATTCCCCTTCCTCTTTCATGTCCTAGAAGACATCAGCTACAAGGCAAAACAAAAGGACCGTTCATCTCATGTCTGCTCACTGAGAGAGATGGCATGCTGTTGGAGCAGTCTCTTCATCCCGGTTGCATCAGATGCATTGACATGATTCATTTTGACATTTTAGACATGAAATGTTATAATTTTTAAATGAAAAACATGGGCTTGGATTCTTTGTGTACTTCCCGCCCCGCATGTCAGTATTGTGGATTTCTTGAAGGGTGTGTTTGGCAAAATTCATCCCAGAGCTGCAGCCTTTTCTGTAAACCATGAGTTAGACTTCGTACAGTTTTGGTGTGTAAGTCATTATGTTTATCACAAATCCTTTACACTGATGTTTGGTTCTGGAGGTGAGAGCTGGGTCCAGGTGCCAAGGCTCTCGCATCTTGCTGCTCCATGGCCATCCATCTCCCTCCTCAGCTAAGTGGAGACCAAATTTTTAAAATACTAATAAATCAGTGATCTCTGAACTATTCAGAGATGAAAGTCTACAAAGAAGGACCACAGCTCTTTGAGGATAGTCCCTGAGTCTCTGGTTTCTCCAGAAACTTTGCAACAAGATAAACCACTCCCTAAAGGGATTGGTGTGAGGAACAACCCAGACTTGTCCTCCCAGGCAGATATTTTGGGTGTCTCTTGGTGTCACTGTGTACCTTTCCTGTGGGGGCAGTGAGATGGCAAAGAGGTGTTACTCCTGGGTGAGCAGCAGAATGAGGTACCCTATCCTTTTTCAGGCATTTTAGGATAGATTTCATTTTATCCCTTCTTGAGAGGGTTGGGGTAAATGTGAATCCTGGTGGATCTACTAAACACCACTTCCATGAAGTTAAAATTCAGACAGGCCTGTACTGGGTATGCTTCAGGAGGTTTTCACTTATTTCCTAGACCCTGTCCCTGCCCACCCTGATGTCACCCATGAGCATCGGCCTCTTTTCAGAAAGTCACCAGCTGTTGGTAAACCCAAACAGCAGCGTTCTTTTTCTGGTCCAGATGCTACCCACCTTTAAAACCTGAGACTGGCATCCAGAGGTGCTCCTTCTGCTGACGGAGAAATGGAGCCCATCCTTATTCTGTTCCCATATTACATACAACATAGAAACATAGAATGCATTGGGTTGGAAGGGACCTTCCAAGCTCATTCTAGTCCAACCCCCCTGCAATCAGCAGAGACGTCTCTAACTAGATCAGGTTGCCCCATCGTGCTTGGCCTTGAACATCTCCAGAGGTGGGCCTTCTGCCACCTCCCTGGGCAACTTGTTCCAGTGTTCCACCACCCACATAGGAAAGAACTTCTTCCTAATTTCTAATCTATAACTGCCCTTCTCTAGTTCATTGCCCCTCATCCTATCACTGCAAGCCCTTGTAAATAGTCCTTCCCCAGCTTTCTTGTAAGCCCTCTTCAGTACTGGAAGGCCACTATGAGGTCCCCCTCAGAGCCTTCTCTTCTCCAGGCTGAACAATCCCAAATCTCTAAGCCTGTCTTCATAGGAGAGGTGTTCCAGCCCTCTGATCATTTTTGTGGCCCTCCTCTCGACCCACTCCATCAGCATCAGATCCATGTCCTTCTTGTGTTGAGGGTTCCAGAACTGGATGCAGTACTCCAGGTGAGGTCTCACCAGGGCAAAGCAGAGGGGCAGAATCACCTCTCTCGATCTGCTGGCCACACTTCTTTAATTGCAGCCCAGGATGTGATTGGCCTTTTGGGCTGCAAGCACGCATTGTTGGCTCATGTCCAGCTTTTCGTCCACCAGCACCCCCAAATCCTTTTCCATGGGGCTGCTCTCTATCACATCATCCCCCAGCCTGTATTCATAGCAAAGATTGTCCTGACCCAGGTGCAGGTCCTTGCACTTGGCCTTGTTGAACCTTATGATGTTCACATGGGCCCACTTCTCAAGCTTGTCTAGGTCCCTCTGGATGGCATCCTATCCCTCTGGTGTGTCAACCACATCACTCAGCTTGGTGTCATCTGCAAAGTTGCTGAGGGTGCACTCAATCCCACTATGTCATTGATGAAGATACTAAACAGCACTGGTCCAGTACAGACCCCTGAGGGACACCACTCGTCACACATGTCCATCTAGACATTGATCCATTGACCACTACCCTCTGGATGCAACCATCCAGCCAATTTCTTATCCATCAAACAGTCCACCCATCAAATCCATATCTCTCCAATTTAGAGAGAAAGATGTTGTGGGGGACAGAGTCAAAGGCCTTGCAGAAGTCCAGATAGATGACATCTGTAGCTCTTCCCTTGTCCACTGGTGTAGTCATTACATTGTAGAAGGCCACTAGGTTGATCAGGCAGGACTTGCCCTTCGTAAAGCCTAGCTGGCTGTCTTGAATTATCTTGCTGTCCTCCATGTACCTTATCAGAGCTTCTAAGAGGATCTGTTTCATGATCTTGCCAGGGGAGGCTAACATCTCTCTAAAAAACGGATTTTACTGTTTCTGCAACCACTGTGTTCATGCGACATTTCTGTCCTGGGTTGTGACCTCTTCCACTACTTTACCGACATGTCTTGTTCTGCTTACAGCTGGAGACCTCTGAGGGGGGGGATGGAATCCATGAGAGAGACACACAGAAGATCCTCAAAAACACAAACAGCTGCAGCATTTGTGCTGAAAATCGATGTTAGAGCCCCAACCATTGCTCGTTTTGTGGTTGTTTTCTAAGCCTGGTTCTGCAGGTTTGGTTGACAGAACAGAGCTATGGGTGATGATGGTGGTCTCTTCTATACCTTGGGCTGTGGCCACTGTTTAGGAATCATCTGCTGAAGCGTCAAAATGAATTCCTGGAAGATGAAGCAACCTCACTTTCTTTCTTTTTTCCCTCTTGTCTCCTCTGGGGTCAATGCACCATTTTTGGCTTATTCCCTTGGGCTCTTTGAGTTGTTTATAAATGTAGTATCTTCATTAGCATTTAATCAGCACGATGTAGGGCCATCTCTGAGCAGCAGCCCATGATGCCATGCTTCAGATGGGAGGCACCTGTGGCCGGTTGTATCTGCTGGGGCGGCACACGCTCATCAGAGCTTAGCGTGGAGAACGGATGTTCCTTGGGCAAAGACGATGACCTCAACCTAGCTCCTTTCTGCTGCCCATAAATCACACCAGAGTATATCAAAGCCCTGAACTGGAAGAGCTACCTAGATATAAATACTGTAATTATCCTAAGTAAAATTAACAGTTTATCAGATTTCCTGTGTTGAATCTTTTTATTACAGGCTTTTTTTTTTGTCACAGATTTGATTTGCCATAGACATTATATGGTCCTGGATTATAAATCTCTGGCTTTCAAACACTACCTGACATCATGAGCTGTTGCAGCAGCTAATTGGCAGCCGCTCAGAGGCTTATTTTGCTGAGGAGAAGGCTTTTTTCCTGGCTGCCCTGAAGTTTGCTGGTCCCTTTCAGAAAAGGTTTGCCTATGCAATGAGTGATACCTGATCTGTACCAAGGTCCTGTGGCACGGATGCAACCCTACACAGCTAAGGAAATGAGCTCATGTCAAGGAGCATGTGGGGTGGTGGGTGTGGGGAGAGGAAAGGGTTTGAGCCTTCCCTGTCTCCAGCAAAGCAGAAGGCAACAGCATCACATGGTGAACGCAAAGATGATCTCTTCAGCCAACTGTGCCCACCAGTGGCTGCCATCAAGGATGTCTCCGCGTTAGGTGAGGCTGCTGACAGCGGCTGCCAAGGTAGGAGCTTCAGAGAGGAGCCTGCACAAAGTTGTGCTAGCATCGAAAGTTATTTATAACACAGTCAAAGCTTTTTAATGATCGTATCAGACTGCAGAGTTCAAGTCATGTGAAATAATCTTTTTTTTTTTTCCCCATCAGAACAGATGCCGCTGAACAAAATTAATCCAGTAACAGGGAAGCGCTCAGCAGAGCCCAGTGCTGCATTTTTCACTGCCCACCTCCCTGCAGCAGAAGCCAGTGGACAGTCTGTGCAGGCATTTCACCATGAGTTACAAGTGACAGATTAAAAGAACAAAAGGGGCTGTACTTTGAACACACACAAACAACCCGAGCCTTTTCTGACACACGTCTTTGCATAGCATTAGGAGACCAGCAAAGTTACTGGTTTTGTCCCAGTGGAGCCTGATGTGGCAGGTTCCTCTCAGATGTTTTTCCTGCCTTTGACTCTCAGCCTGTTCGGTGTCTTTCCACCAGCTTCACACCTCCTGAAGGTGATTCAGAAAATGAAACATGACAAAATAAAACTCATTTTAATAGCTTGTCTTGGCTAAGGCCAACCAGGAATATAGCTGTGTTATTATCATGAGCTGGAATGCAAAGCTATTTACTTCATTAGCAGGAATGACAACAAAATAGCAGCCATGGTGTTGGCAAGGGTAGAGGCAGAACTAAAATACTGCATACAAAATAGAAAAAGGCCTGGAATAAACTCCTTATTATGGATCTAAAATATTTTTTCTTGGACAAAAAAGGCTCAGAAAGTTCCAACAGCTTGTGAGAGGCTCCTTGAAAAGCCAGGTTTTATTCAATATCTGACTGTGCAAGCCTCTGACATCCTGAAGAGCTGCCTTCAGATGTGAGCTGGGGGTTGAACATCAGCACTTCACTGACAAGTGAATGCTTAAAGGCTGGAGACTGAAGAAGGACATTGGACTATTAACCAAGGTGGTTTTCCATTTCAGACTGACTACAGTTCTGCAACCAGGACTGGCATCAAATTTGTGTTTCCATTTCCAGCCATTGAAAATGCAGAGTTGAAGAGCTGCAGGTGGAGTAAAGTAAGAGTGGGCTGAATTCCTTATCATGGGACTAAGCAGGTTGGGGTTTTTATTTATTTCTTTTATTAAAAGGCTCTCCAATTTTCAGAAGTCTTTTCACTGGTTATGGATAACTTCTGTCAAGGAGTATATTTCATTCCCCCACCAGACCTGAAGCAGCTCCCCCCAGCAGCATTGACATGGAGGGGTTGTATTCTCTTGGGAGAACAGTAGATCAGAAATACAAAACATGAGGATAAAAAGTAGAAAGATCTGCAGTAAAATCTGCTTATCTTTGAAAGAGGAACAGAGTGTTTATCTGGTGGTAACAACAAAATATCCTTCAGTTTTGTTCCAAATTTTCAGTCTGTCTTGGACTATCATTTGCATCTTGAGTAGATCAAGCTGTCCCTAAATCCCCCATGAACATACCTGAAAGCAATATGTGCTGTACCTTGAGCACCTAAAATATGTTCTTCCTTCTCTTCAGACCACTGAAGAAATCTCTTAAAACAGCCTTTCAAACAGCCTTTGTGGGATTTTGGTTTTCTCTCCCTGTGCTGGACCCTTGGTCCATCTGTCCTGCTGTACACCTCCCCTTTTCCCCATTCGTGCCTCTGCTCACTTCCCATGCACTTATAGGCACTGCCAGGGGAAGGAGGTGGCTATGGGAGGTGAGCACAAAAGATCTCCAACAGCTTCATGGACCGGCGTGGAGAGCATCCCAACAGGCACCACAGTGTGCCGGGCTGTGCCACCAGCCTTCCGACACAGCACACCAGGAAAATGGCTCACTCTCTGGGCAACAGGTCCTCCTACCCCCCCATTCAAAACTGCTGTGAGTGAGGAACATGGCTGCATGTGCTTCCTCCAAGCCATGTATGTTCATGCCAGCCTTAGGAGGGATATAAAAGCTGGCAGAGCTGCTCTGTCTTCCTTCTTTCCTTGAATATTTCTATCACCATTTTTCCCCACACCACCCTTTTGGGTTCAGCTGCAGCATAAGCTGTATGGAGACATAAAGAAGACAAGGTAACGTATGTCTCCTGGAAAGGATGAGCTTTGAGATATTTAGTCCATGGGCATGTTTGTTTGCAGAATGGTGTTCAAAGGGACAGCAGGAAGAGAAATACAGGCAACGAGTTCTGGCTCTGTGTTGCTGAAAAGGCTGCGAGAGCTCTCAGCAGGGAGAGATGAAAATCTCAGGAACACCCGCACACTTTCAGTCTGACTCTGCAGCCTTTCCAGGATGTCAGGCTCACCCTCTGCCCCGGCTTTCTCATCAGCAGGCCTGGAAAAGCAACGTGAACATCAGTAGTGTGGGGTTAGAAACGATTACTCAGAGTCTACAGCACTCTGGATCAGAAAAGTGCAGCGCAAGTGCTTTTATTATTTAGGTGCTAAACATGTAGGGTAATTATTCAGGGCTCATCTGTTTGGGTTGATTTCTACATTTGGCTTAAAAAACCCAAAACACCACGAATCAGCCATCAGTAAGACGAACTAAGGTAGGGAAGTTTCTGTAGTGAGTCACAGCGAGATTAGAAGTCATTTATCAGTGACTTCCCATCCTCGGCTGCCTGTCCTGAGCTTCCCATCCCACTGGGTGGCCTCCAGGCAGCACCCAGCACCCCTGCGCACAGCCCTGGTCCTCACCTGTCTTCTGCAAGGCACAGTGCATGCGTCCCTCTGCGTGCCGCTGCGTGCATGTCTTTTTTTCTCCCCAAAATGTACTCTGCGGGGTATTTTTCATGGCTTATCCAGAATGCAAGAGAGATTTATGCTAGGGCTAAAATGTAACCTCTTCCTTTAGCAAGTCATACTGTTTGGATACAAGGAAAACCAAAAATCAATTTGCTTCCCCTCCTTCTGCTTACACACTGTTAGAAACACAGACTAAATTAATTGCAGGAACATCAAGTACCAGAGGAGTAGAGAAAAAAAAAATAATCCAAAGCCTTGTAGTACAACTATAACAGCATTTCATGTTCTCTGGGGTTTACACTCACAGTGACTCTGAATGAAGGTTTAAGTCACACAGAATTTAATGGCGATTTTTATTCTGCTCGTTCTGTGCTGGGCACATGTGCTTGACCTCTGCAAAAAAACCCATTTTAAGGCCTCAATGCATCAGTGCTCTTTGAGACTCGGGTAGTAGCAGGGCCCTAAAATAATTTCTCTCTTTGGTTTGTTACAAAACGATGAGGTTTTTTCTTCCTTTCTTCTCTCCAGCACTGAATTAACAGATAGGCACTATCCATCTGTGCCAAGGTCCCAGCTCCTGGAGCGAGGTGACGAAATTGAAATCTCAGCTCTAGGAGCTGAGATTATTTCTTTTAATAAATTGAACTTCCAGTCTTTCATCATACTGAGAGGAAATTTGAAAACATCACCTAGAATATGTCAGCTGGAGCCTGTGGAGATGCTGGAGCTGTAGGTCAAACAAGAGATGTGCTGCACCATGCATCTCAACCAGGACTTAATGACAAGGTTTATTTCTACAAGAGCTCCCTGGTTTTTGGCTGGAGAAAGGGGCGGCAGGCATAGCCCTTTTGCCATCTGGTGACTGGGGTGGGAGTTCTGGTGGAGGTCTCTCATCCTGCCAGAGGTGTGGGAGCCTCACAGTCCAATGCAGGGTTTGACATCATACCAAGAATGGTGGACTCTCCACCACTGAATTGCCAATGCGGGTGTTTGGGATCATCTTTGGAGATAATCTGGGGGAGCGAGCCCTACAAATGAGCTGTACTGTGCTCGTGGGGCTCATGCAGCAGACTCTTTTGGGGAGCTGGTTACAGTATTGGAAGTCTTGTGTAGAAAGCAATCCTCAAGAGCACCTACTTCGTGCCTTCCATCAGGAGCACTACAGTCACTGCAACCACTACCCATGCAACTCACTTCTGTGGGTGAATTTTTCAGGGTCAGTGATCAAGTTGATGGTGTGGGGAGAAAAACACTCTGATAAAGCTCTTCAGGTGCCTGTGGGCAAAACACCTGGTTTGGAAAATGAATTCACCAAAACATCTTTAAAAACACAATGCTGAATGTTCTTGGTAGAAATCTTCTCTATAGGATTATCTTCTTCTCAGAGCATGTCAGAGCCTGGACGGGTCAGTTCTCAGGGCCCCATGGAGGTTGCTGGGGGAAGCCAGCCTCAGGGCAGCCATTTTCTCAGCTCTGAGTGAGGAGCCTTGTCAGATAAAACAGTTAGCAAGCAGTTAGCAAGCAGTTAGTGAGTTAGCGAAGTCCTGATTACTTGTTTTCACAGAGAATCACAGAATGTTAGGGATTGAAAAGAACCCCTAAAGATCATCTAGTCCAATCCCCCCGCCGGAGCAGGATCACCTAGATCAAGTCACACAGGAACGCATCCAGGCAGGTTTTAAACGTCTCCAGAGAAGGAGACTCCACAACCTCCCTGGACAGCCTGTTCCAGTGCTCTGTCACCCTCACTGTGAAGTTTTTTCTCATATTTATGTGGAACCTCCTATGTTCCAGCTTACACCCGTTGCCCCTTGTCCTATCATTAGATGCCACTGAGAAGAGCCTGGCTCCATCCTCCTGACACTCACCCTTTACATATTTATAAACATTAATAAGATCACCCTTCAGTCTCCTCTTCTCCAATCTAAAGAGCCCCAGCTCCCTCAGCCTTTCCTCATAAGGAAGATGTTCCATTGCTGTCAGTGCATGCACTTTCTTGCACAGAAAGATTTCTCAGCCATTGCTTGGGTGCCTGCAAATCCCGTACCATGCCAGTAGATGATTCAGGCTTTTCTATGATAAAGGAACTCACTTTGAATCCTGCTGCTTTAAACTATTCACTTCCTCTTACTTATCTTCTTTTTTTTTTTTTTTTCCATGAGAAAGTGAAAGTAATTTGCCTGTTCTTGCAAGATCTGTTTTGCCTGCCTTGGCCAGGACTGGCACACTGCTGCCGGGACCAGGAGGTGACTAAGGGTTTTGCTACAGCGCAAGCACCAAGCAGAGCACTTTCCAAAGTTGCATGTCATATAGCGGGAAATGCTAAACAGTACAAAACAAGTTTCAGGGCTTGGTGTTTCAGCAGCCAACACCAATTACTCCCGGTCTGGGATGAATCACCCTGGAGCTGCTGCAACCTCAGGCAGCTGCAGCAGAGGGAGGAGCAGGCTGCTCTGCTGCTGCCGGAGCCCTCCCACCACTTTTGCCACGGCCTTTCCCATCTCCCAGGGATGCTTTACACAACAGCAGGACCATGGATACCACAGGGCTGCAAGCACTCTGCTCTCCCTGTGGCTCCCGCACAACATCCAGAGCTACTGTCATGGTGGGATGTTGTCATGGACTTGCTAGAAGGCACCAGAAAAATAGGAGAGAGACTCTCTAGCTGGGAGGTCTTATGAGGAGGGTCTGTGGACTAGCTCTGGGTTGCCCTGAATCCGTGCAATTTTGTGGCAGCAGTATCTGTCGCTGTTGGATATCAACAATCTTCAGAGAGGCAGAGGGATTCAACAACTCTAAAAGCCACGAACTGCCAACTGGAGTAAAAAGGGCTGTAGGGTCAGTTTCACTCAGAAAAGCACTGAAACAGGAATCACAGGATATGGGTGAGGTTGAGAGGTTGCTGAAAATCCCGGTGAGTTCTACAACCTGTTCACATGCTGCCCACATTGCTGGCTGCTGGCTGGTGCTTGGGTTTAAAAAGTTCATGGGGTGTTTTGGGGAGAGTTGAGCCTAGTTATTTGCTCAGGGACTGTACTGCAGCATCCCAGCTCATCCCTGCTTTGTCCTGATTGCATAAATGACTTCAAAACAACACATATCTTTGGGCAGTAAGGTATTGAACACTCCCATCGTTGAGGTCTCCTACTGACATTGTTATGCAAATGATTTCCCTTCTTAGTACATGCACTGCTAAACAGTGTGGATGGGAGATCTGTTGTGTCCTCCTCTGCTCTACATAGCATCCCCTGGATCCCCAGGACTGTTTCATGTCCTGCCAAGCCATGAAAGCTGGGATTAGTAACAGCCATGGAGCCTGCCCCGTCCAGAGCCATTGCCATCCCCACCTAGACATCCTGCTCACACAACTCTGGGACCTACTTGTGGTTCCAGAACAAATACCTGAGGAGCTGCTGCAGGGTGAGCTTGTGTCTGAGCTCAACTAAGTGGTGGCTTGGGGTTGGGACAGTAATAGTTTGGAACTGGGTCCTTCAGCAAAGATAGGTGACCAGAAGATGATTGCTTTTACAGTTGGAGACAAGCTATTCACAGGAAGAAAGAAGGAAAAAAAAATTCAATGATGTGATAATTCATTGTTTTGTCCTGAATTCAATTGCTGTTCTTTCAACTCCCTAAGATGAAAATGCAGTAAAATTGGGATTTCTCAAACTTAGTCATTTTCTTTATTGTAGAGAATAAGGACAATGATGAGCCAAGGTACTGAGCTCTGCCACAAGTTCATGGAAGAGGGGCACATAATTCCAGTATGAGACCCTGAACTGCAACAAGTTTAACACTTCTCATATTTACAGTCCTTCAGATATCCCAGACCTCTGGGAGTGAAACACTGTGTCTACTTACGACTTTTGTTATAAATGTATATATATGGAAATGATGCTCTGAGTTCAACTTATGAGGAGAAGGGCCTGGCTTTGGGGCGAGGTGACATCTAAACCTATACGCAGGCATTTTTCATGTGAAATGCTGCATTTAAGCTTATGCTTTTTCCCTGTTGTTTGACCCTAAACAGCCTTCAGACTCTCTGCTTTGGAGCAGAATGGTGCTGAATGGAAGCCAGCCATGAGCAGCAGCCTGAGAGGGGTTTTATTTCTCTCTTTTTTTTTTTTTTCTTTCCTGGATGCTGAATGAAGCAGCTCTTTTGTGAACAGCAGTTGTTTACATTCTTCCTAACAAAAGTTGGGATTTCCTCTGATGCTAATAATCTTGTCACCAATGTGCACAGCCAGCCAGAGCGCTTGGCATAGCTTTTTAATAACATCTGGGCCAACTTGAGCATGCTCATCGCTGGTAGGAACAGCCTCCTGAAAATCAACACGGTACCACCAGAACAGGGAGGTGACTCTTCATCACCACCTTCTTCAGCGAGGGCAAATACCACTTATTGCTCTCTGCAAACCTTGGGCCAAGGGCTGGACCACATTTACAGGTTTTCAAAGCACCTAGTGTTATCCTTTGACTTGCTGATGCACGTCAGTGCCTCCAATGTGCATCAGGTCATCAGCTGAAGCACCTCAGACCAGTCATGGTTATCCCAGGTGTCCAGACAGGTTTTCCATATTTGTATATGTGCTGTCTAGTAATTTAAGGCTATGTTTTCTCTCTGTTTAAGTATTTCTGTGCCATCTCAGTATTTTGCTTCTTTTCCCTCTAAGGGCCAGCACTTGGCCTTGGTCCCAAACTTGTGGCAAGGTGAGGTGACATTTTTCCATGTTTCTGTTTGTACATGGGGGCTATCCTGAGGAGGGGCACAGTCATGTTGGGGCCAGCTTAGGCCAGGTATTTTCCAGTGTAAATAGTGAAGAGACTTCTTTCAAGGAACTAGTCTTGGCAGCCACCACCCCACTGTTGAGCATCGCCCTGTGGGATCACAATTGGTGCTTGGAGGAGAAGGTGGGCTTGGGGCAGGCTGTGCCTGCCAGTAAGCTCAGCAGCATGGAGTGAAGCTACCTTCAAAGGGTCGGCTTTGACCAAAAATGCTGAATGACACAGACCCCTGGTTTTGTCCCCAGCATATCCTTCAGAAAAAGCTACTTGGTAGCCTGAGCTGCTGTGACCCTCTGCTCCTGTCAAGGTTCTGCTGCATAACCAGGGAGGAGAGGAGCATTCCCGTGAGCTCCCCAGCTCCTGGGCTGCTGGGTGCAAACCTGTCCCTTCAACCCTTGTCCTAGACCTCTTCCCACTGCCACACCAAGGGCTACATGGAAAAGAAAGGTCCTTTCCGGAAGGACTCAAGCAAACAGATTCCCAACATTGGTTCTGTCCATAAAATGGAAAGGTTTATAAAAACCTGCTGTTGAAGTACCTAGGGAGCTCTTTGCCATTTAAGCATCTTTATTTAAGAATGCCATTACATTGTAGAAGACCAAATCCGAAAGAATCATGCCATGCTCTGTAAGTAAAAATACTATGAAATCTAAAAAGAAAGTACTTTATTTTGACTGTCCAGAATGAATGAACACTAGTGACAAACTCCATCAAAACACAACTAAAACCACTCCTTATTTTCTTCATTTGGAAGTGTTCTGCACACAGTTCAGTTTTTCTCCCCAATAATATAATAATATATTGATTTCACTTCTGTATGCTTTTATTATCAGTGACCTGCTAGCTCTTATTAAACTACATGTTTAAGATTTCCTCATTGATAATCTCAAACCTACAGAGCAAACCACAGGTTTCAAATCAAACAGCTCTTCCCACATCAGCACCTGGATGCGAAAGTTTGAAATGCAACAAAGGTAGAGAGAGATTCTTGAAAAAAAATGCATACCTAAAATATTACTATTAAATGCAGAAGTACTACCATTTGACAAAATTGAACAGCTCGTCACCTCCTAAAACATTAGCCCATTGTTCTATCACCCAATGACATGTTCCCTGGGAAGGGGAATCAGGGAAAGGAAAGGAGACCTGTGGGTTGAAAGAGAAACAGATTTAATAACATAAAATAATAATACACCACCACCACCACCCAATATTAATACTAATATAAAATACACAAAGTTGTACTCAGCCAGTGTAGTGGTTGTGAGTCGTGCACTCCCAGCAGTGAATGCTGGATGTCAAATACCACAGCTCCAGCAAAAACACAATGGTCCCGATAAACAGGAGCGTAGGCCTCAGGAGCAAAATGATTGGACCCTCTAGGGATAGTGGCCACCAGTGTCCCCAGTAAGCTTTCTAATTTGTAGTGCACATGACATCTATGATATGGAATACTTCTGCTGGCAAGCCTGGGACAGCTGCCCTGGCTTTTGCTCCTCCCGGCTTTAGCACTTGGCTAACTCAAAACTGCTGAAGACCTTGGTCACTATGGAGACTCACATACCACGGCTGGGCACAGACGAAAACAAAGTGTCTTATCAACTTTGTTCTCACTGAATCCGGTGTTGCAGTCTTCTCAAAAATGCAGCTTTCCTGAACAGTTCTGTGGTTCTATCCCAGGGAAACCAGGACAATGTGCTGAAAAGAAGAAGGAGATACTTAGGGAAGTGCCAGGAAACTGCTGTGGCCAAGGGATAGGAGCAGCTGGAGAAACATGCAGAAGGCAGGGAATAAAAACTCTCTCTGCCAGAGACAGAAATCCTGGTGAGAGACAGGCCAATAAGGATCCAGATGTAAGTTGTTATCCTTTGTTTAAAAAGCCAGAAGCACTACAATCTGGCGGCTAAAGCATTAACTCCTTAGCTGGGAGGAGCAACCAGTGGGGTCTGAAATGTTCCTCAGTGGTGAACAAGCATCTGCAGGCAAGAAAAGGTGGGTGAAGCTATCACATGCACACTCTGAGGCTTCACCTTCATTGTTTCTCCTTTCCATTTGTCCCCTAGTTGATCTGGGAGCACCAAGAGGAGGAACTTCCCCCAAGCCACCCTCAGGCCTCTTTCAAGACAAAATTACCTTTAGGCTACAGGCCATGAAGGTCTCCTGGTCCATCCTGCATAGCTCTTGCTGATCCCCCAAGAATCAGGGCAGAGGAATGCCTGGGCAGCCCTGCTACTCCTCTCACTGCCACAGGCCACACTGGCGGGGTCATAATGAGCACTTTGGTGGGTTTTGTATCCAAACCAGGGGGTGAAGAAAAGATTTTTCTTTCTCTCTGATGTTCTCAGAGCACTGTGACAAAGACACAAAATGGATATAGAATTGACAGAAAGTCTCTTTTAATCATTACAAAATAAATGAATGCAACATTGGACCACAAAGGTTTCTGAAAGTTTTTCCTCACAAGGTATTGTTTCCCTCTTAAATTCAAAACCACCCAGTAGCAATTTGAATTAAAATCACTGAAAATATAAAAGCTCCAGAAGCATTTCTGATTGAAATAGGTGGACAACAAACAGAACACAAAGCTGCACACAGTCGCCATAGCGACAGGGCTTCCAAAAGGATGCAGGGGAGCCTCAGCCTCCAGGAGCATCACCAGCCTCCACAGCACCAGGAGAAGTATAAGCATCCTGAAAGAAGGGTCAGGTTTGTCCTTCACAGGGAGCTGTTCAGGGGGCCAGGCAGGAGGTTATGCAGACAGGGTCCTCCCTGCCAGCCGTCTTGACAAAAGAGTCATTGGGCAGATGAGAGGATTTTTGGATCTTGGGAAGGGACCTTCAGAAATGTGGCCTTAGAACAGCCACTGAGTTGTCTGTGCTTACCATGGGTGCTGAGGATGGGAGGTGGCCTTGGTGTCTTCACCAGCCCGAGTTTTTATTTGAGAGTGAGCCCTGAACAACTTTAAAATATATATATTAAAAGCCTAACAGAGGCCAGAATGAATCAGCTTGGCTCCACACAATCTTCCCTGTCGTGCACTTATAAAAAAACAGAGCACCAGATGCCCCGGACTCCAGCATGGGGCACAGTTCACAGAGGACTTCATCTCATATAGAAGATGAGTAAGGAAAAGTGCTGCTCTTCTACCCAATAAATAGCAAATAATATTGATAAATAATGTCAATAAAGTCAAAGTGCTTTATTCTTCTTTTATTATCAGTCTTCAGAGAATATATTGCTGCCAAGCAGGCAGACAAGAAAGGGAATGAGATGAAAGCATGGAAGAAAGAAGTGACTAGAGAGCACCTGGATGACGTAAATGTTTTCAATCTCATAGTGCAGGAGGAATTTCACCAAGCATTGACTGACATTACCTCAGAACAGTAGGTGGTTAATTTGGGGAATTTGTGATGAACACATAAGGGCACTTCAAGATTAAAAAAGGACAAAGGTGTTCTTATCAACAGAAAAGAGAAGACAAGAGCAGCCAAGGGAATCACAGACTGCTCAGCTTAACTTTAACCATCTGGAACAAACAATCAATTTATTTATAAACATTCAGGAGATGGCAACAAGATGAGAAGCAGCCAACTTGGATTTGTCAAGGATCAAGCCATACCAAATCAACACATTTTCCTCCTAAAGCAGACTACAAGTGATCTTTGGGGCAAAAGGAGAAGCGCCAGATGTGTTGCAACCCAGCTCCAGACAGGCTTTGGCATGGCCTCACACGATGCTTTTTTAAACCAGGCAGAAAAACTCACTGGATGAAACTAGTAGAGGACTAGTGGCAATAGTCTGTGCTATTCGAGTCTTTAGCAGTGATTTATTTTCAAAATGAAAGACTGTATGGGGTGAGGATGAGCCAGGATCCAGCCTGGGCACAGGCCCATGCACGGCTTTCATATAAATTATCTGGCTGAAAGAAGAAAGATTAGGTTTGTTAAACCTGCAGATGACCCAAAGCTGTGTCGGGCTGCAAGTAACACAGATAGCTCTCCTAAAAATAACATAAAAGGGGCTTTATCAAATAAAATAAGACATTCAAATTTCAGGTATGCTTACTAATAGCATCTTGGAAAGAGTGAATATACATATAGATGAGATCGGTCAAAATCCTTAGCTACATATCACCTTAAATCAGGAAATTGCTTTCTACCAGAGCACGGTACAGAGCTCACCTCCTGATTTGTGCTGTCTCTGCAAAAGGGGACCTAGAGCATCTTTTATTTTACATTTTCATTTTTTATTTTTAAAGCCCCCATTTCACCTCAGGCACACTATAATTCACATTGGTGACAAAGAAATGTTGAAAGCCTTCACTGTGTTACCAGCAAGCCTGGAGCCTCCATGAATTGGGAATTCAAACACATTTTGAACCTTGCTTTGACTGGAGGTTGTGGGATGAAAATGGGCCCAAATTAGAGAAGATCCTGAGAAAACTTTAATGGTCCAATACTGATTAATATAACAGCATTTTGTAGTTTTCAGTCAGAAGCCATGAGAGTAAGTAAAAAACTTACCCCACATTAGCTCCCCAATTCTTTTCCATTAAAACATTCACAGTATTTTAACAACTGCTGACAACACTGGAGGAAGAAATGGCATGAGGAAAATGTACTCAGGAAAAAGTGTGCTGAGCAGGGTACCAGGTATTTTTCTGGAAGCTGATTTCTGCTGACAGCATGTTATACTCCCTTTACCTCTGCTGCAAGACTGGCATTTGCCTTACTGGCAAGGCTTCCTCCCATGCATGTCTGTATTTCATATTACTGATGAAGGTATGATCAGGTAAAATTAAAGGCCACTTGCTGATGGGACTTTCCACCACAATTTGTGAGGGACCTGGATGACAGAAACCATCCAAAACACCAGGGTTCACAACTGACCTGCCAGCCCTACAACTTGAACCCAAGGCTGATTGAAGTAAAAGTTACACCTATACAAATGATAATGATGTGGGAAACATTGCTCTTTTGTATCATCCGTTCCTCCAAATAAAAAAAAAGAACCAACATCACGTCTCTGCCTTGCACTGGATAAACCATACAGACGAAGATAAACTGGACTCGTGCAAAGGCTCCCATCAGGCTGGGCAGGCTGCAGCCTGCTCCAGGACCATGTCAGGCTCCAGGCTTTGCGCTCCAGTGCTCTGCTTGGCATAACAAAGAAATACAGATGTGAGTTAAAACTCCCAAGGAATGATGCATATGAAATTACATTGTTTATTTTCACCTTTGTTTCAACAAACTGAATCCCTCACTTCTTGTTTTTCTGATTTTCTGTTGGCAGGAATGGGTGAATGGGTACATTGATGAGAAAAATACCCTTGGAGAACTACCAAAATAAAGTTGTAAATGAATTAGGGTGGCAGTCTTCAGAGCTGAAAACAAGATTATTTAGAAGTAGCAGGGCTTACCCTAACCACCCCTTCTGCTTTAGCAGTGGAGGAAAACTGGGGAATTTGTGACAGGGAATATACATAAAATAAATGTTAATATGTTCTAAAATAAGCTTAAGGTTTAGGGAAGATGTATTCAAGGAAAGTTACTGTGGAGATACCTATCATATTATTTCCCCAAACAGAACTAAGATTACCGCATGACCTAACTCATATAGATTGGCAAAACATCCAAAGAAGACTGGACACTCTCCTCTGAAGCAGGTGAGATATCTCCTTCAAAGGGAGGATCTGTATCCTTATATCCTTTGAAGACCTAGGTTCTTCATCAGAGGAGTCACTGCATCTACTGGAAAGCTTGCTGGGGTTTTATCTTGAAAAGACTCTGCATCCTCCTTGAAATCTCCCTAGACAAGATTAAATCTAAGTAATTCCTTCAGTGGCAACTTCACAAATCACTTTGATAAATGGATATATAATCTGACGACCGATCATTTGAACCTATTGATTTATTGATTTGATCTTAATCATGATCTCAGTGTGATCACTTCATTGGTCTGCCTTTAATTAGCTTAGGAAAAATAATGAACTAATTTAGTGATAGCTTTGCTCAGGTGTGCCTTCATCTGCTCACCCTTTTTAATCACCTCTGTAGGGAATACACAAGGTAGGTTTACTTGATCGAATAGTCACTGAAGTCACAAACCTGAGGGCAGTGGTAAGCTTGGGTAGGGCATATGCAGGCAGCTCAGCTCTGCAGCTCTACAGCCAACATTTCACATACCCTGTGAATAAACTCCTCTCCCAGCATGTTCAGCCTCCAGCATCTCCCAAAGACATCGTATTGCACCACTGAAGGAGGGGTGTGGAGCTCTTCCTCTCAGAAGCAGTCAAACTTTTCAAGGACTGCACTACCAAAGAGGAGAGGACAAGGCATCCATACTGGATGATTTACCCTCTGTCAGCCTTCACTCATGAGCATGTAGAACTCTGACCATTCTAAAGTCCTTAGGAAAAGAGCTGCAACTGAAGTAAACCGAAAGAGAAGGTGAGATTCTGAACTGTAACATTTTCCATAACACATTACTGGGATCATAAGCATCCTATTCTGTTCTTTATTTTTTTGTATTATTATAGTTCTTGGGTACCAGGAAAGATCATGCTCTCCATTGGGTATGTACCATATGAAAAGCAAGTCTCAATGGACTTTTATGTGAGATGGATAGGCGGCGGAAGAAAAGCAGCAGCTGAAATCCTACAAAGAGGCTCTCTATTGGGTATTTGCACCCAGATGAAATTTTGAGCAGAAGGGCTGAGACTTCATGCTTGGTGCAGGATGGGAGTGAATGGAGAAAGAAGGAACTGGGCTGGTGCTCATGGAGTAACAACCCATCATCAGAGCACAAGCTCCTGCTGCTCCCAATGTCCAGGTGACTCTTCTTGCAGGGCTGATGCTTTCAAATTCACATCAACTGCATAACCACAACAAAATCAGCAGCAATACCCCCACATATTAAAGAGGACATCACACTGCAGGTGACTTAAGGATGTGGCTTTCCTGACCACTCAGTTAACAAATCTTGTTCTTTATGGATATCGTTATCTGTTAGCTTTGCAAGGAGGTCAGAAGACATCTTGGCAACTGGCTTAAAAAATTATAAACAGGCATTTTTATTTTTGTTTACTGGAGAAGCTGGTAGAAGCCTGGTTTGAAGCCAATTTAAGTCAACGGCAGGATTTAACTGTGCTTTGTTTCTAGGCTTGGAGGCAGCTTCTTTTAATATCATTTCTCTGCTTATAATCCAGACTTGTCCCCATCAGGTTTCAATCACTTCTTCCTAGGTTAGGCACTGGGACGGGTGGATGATGGTCACTGCTGCAGTCACATACCGCTCGTGCGTTCCTGGCATTCGAAGCCAGGCTGCTTCACTGTTTCCACTGCTGACTGTTTGCAAACGCAGGAGAGGAGCTGGGAACCAACAGAGTGATGCAGAGTCAGGGAGGGAGGGGTTTGGTGGCTGGGCTGGAGTTAGTCACCGACGACTTCCATTTCCAGATCATGAGGAAGGACTCAAGCCATTTTAGGCATTTTCTTGGACTTCTTCCTCAGCTTTTAATTGAAATACCCAGGATGGACAGAGGAATCCACAGGCCCATTTTGCACCAATGTGGGATATTTGTGCACAAGCACAGATACACTTGCCCTTCGTATCATAGTATCTGGCTACCCTTGTTTCCCCTTGGCTTGGCTCCTCCACACAGGAACAGGGAATCCTCCACACATGTCCCACCTTTCGGTAACTGACGTACTCCTCTGCAAATAGATAGATGCTTACCTTGGTGCAAATAATTTAAAAATATTTTTTCTTGCAGGGTCTAAATATGCCAGGATGGCTTGAATATTCTAAACAAAATATATTTAATTTCTTTACCTCCAAGGTACATAAATGTACATATGTATCTATACACATATATCTGTGACTGTGCCACAGACAGGAGGACACAAGAACCAGCAAACTGCAAAATCACAAGAGGCCTCAGGCACCTCTGTTCCTTTTCAGTAGGAATTCAGATGCCTATATCTAGCAAAGCAAATAAGAAAAAACCCTGCATAGCTGCCAAGACAACCAGCACATCCAGCCGCTAGACTTTTCGCTATGCTACTCACTACAGTGTTTTAAGTTTTGCATTTCCCTCTGTTCCCAAACATGAGGCAACATCCACCACACAGGGCAGCAGAAGTTGGGGGTTGCTGATGTTGCAAGGATTTTTTATGAGGTCAATGTTACTCATCTTTTTTCTCCTGCTGAGACAACTAATTTTCCTCTATCCAGGGGAGCTCAGTGTCCTGGTCACCCAAGGAAGTTTCTCCTGGAGTTTGGTGCTTGCTGCTTGACCCTGCAGCACCATGCAGAATGACCATGGCCAAGCCCCTTCACGCGGGGCCCAAATGCCTGCACAAAACACATATATGATGGCAAAAGAACCAAATTTTCTGTCATTTTGTGATGTCGATTGTGCATCTCACACTTTGCATTTTGCTTTCTTGAAGCCAGTTCTTAAATAGCAACAAATTTGCAGTCATATAAACGTTGACAAAAGAGGAGTAACATCAACCTTGAAATTGTTACTTTTCTGATCTCTAGAAAAGCTCTCTATATTCACCCAAAAGTTACCTAAATGTTTCTTCAGCTCTAGTGAAAGATAAACAAGTCTTTGCTGCCAAAATATTGTGCCAACCATGACTTTCACTTCTCACTGGGGCCTGGTGGTGAATGAAAGTTTTTTAATTGCTGGTCCAGCCACCTCAAAAGTTTTTAGCTTTAATCCCAGATGGTTGCATACTTATTGTGGTACCTGTGCTGGACCGGGAAACTGTCCCTCCCCTGACATCCCAGCAACAGGCTGTTTATGTCCACCTCTATGCATTTCATCCAGGGTGTGCCGTGGCATGCTGGTTTTCAATAGCGCAGCACCATCAGCGGCTGATGTTCCCTTCTCTGAAGCTCACAGATCTTGTGTATGGAGTGGTCACAGGATGCAAGCAGAAAGTCCATGGCTGCCTGATGTCACACTCCGTGCTAGAAGAGACCAAGATAAAAAAGAAAACCTCAAGGACATTGAAACATGAAGGTTCACAAGGGAAATTCTGGGAAGAGAAGTGATAAACCCATATAAATTAGGAAGGTAAGGAACAGAGGATTAACCCTATTGTTTTACACAGAGCTGTCACATTAGAATCAATTGGCTTTTGGTGTTTCCCATTAATGACTGACTTTTATCTGCATGTAGAAGGAAAGCACTCACGAAGACATTGTCTTTCTAGCATGCCAAAAAGCCAAGAAAGTACAATATATTTTTAAAGAAAAGCAGAAAAAAGAAAAACAAAACAATAATCAGACCTATATTTCCTGTGGACATTTTTTCTTCCATGGCAACTGTAAAAACAGCTCAGATTGTGTTAACTAAGTGTATTATCCCATGAACAACAGGGTCCCATCAGCTCCGTCAGAAGGCCAATACTCTCTGTACTGAAAATCTCTCAATTCAGTACATTACTCTGCTGCAGAGTAAATTCCTGCCTGACCTCATCGAAGGAATCACTTTATATCTCCAAGCATGAAAACTAATAAATCAGAAAAAAAGTTACTTTTTCCCTTTTGCTTGTTGATTGCAGACATCAAACACCACATTGCAGTTCAGTGCATAAAAGAATGTTGTAGCACGTAAAAAAAAATCTATTCAAGAACACTATGTAAAAAAACCAGCAAAGAAAGGGGAGGTATAACAGAAACAACTGTACTTTGTTCTTCATAAGCACATGTGGGCAGTGGATTTCTATCTGTTGAACAATTCAGGAAACAAATGAAAAGATAAGTTTTGGGGTTAAGCTCAGGAGATTTCAAAGCACATTGTTTATACCTTCTGCAGTGCAATAAAGCTTATCAAGAACTTTCCCATTAGATAGCAGAGTCAAAAGAAGTAAGAGGAATGTGAACAGCGTGCTTCCTCCAGGTTGTTACAATAACTGTAATTCTTTCAGCACAGATTTTCCATGTTACCTTGAGCTCCATTGTACAATGATCATTTTTAGCAGATCATTGTAAATACAGCGCTGAGCTGACCAAGTTGCTCAGAAACTTGCCATCCTGTCACCTTCCACAAGCTCAAAGCATGTGGCAAGTTCAAGGGCTTTTAATTTAAAATATTATACTTTGACTTTAGAGACTCTTGCTTGTGTCCCTGTAAAGACTTGGGATAAACCAACTGCTGATGTAAACACATTAATTTCAGTGTAATTTGAGAGTATAACATTTTCATTTAATTATTTGGGTGTGCTTTCTATAAGCATCAACTCCCCGCTACAGAAGGGAGAGCTGAGCCTGGGAAGTGAAAGGCTGTGATTTGGCCAGCCCTTGGTTGAGCTGGGGGAGCACGCAAGTCTCTCGCTCCCACTCCACATCTGTGCTTTCAACATGAACCGGAATATGAAAACAATGTATGAAGATACATGCATTTCAGAGTATGAGATTCAGCTCTAGATCACCAGACCTCAAAGCTCTGGTATTTCCTAGGAAGAGTATACCTCTGCCCCTCTCTTAAATTGAGAGATTAATTTTTTGTCTCCTTTTTCTATTTCATTCTTGCAAGGGGAGACTGCATGTTTGTGAGGACTATAATGTTGCATTCACTAATGAAATAAAGTGGGGTTTTTTGGAGAACTTCTTTTAAGCAAAACCATGTGTTCCAGGGAGGAAACATTCTTTTGGTAAACAGCTGAGCCCTTAACATTTAGCAACATAACTCTGCGTTTGCAGCTATTGAAAACTGTGTGACCAAGGAAGCCTGCGTTTCTGGGGCCGAGGACTGAAAGCATTTTGCTTGCTGTCAGAAAGCCAGCTCTTTCTTCTACGTACACACTAGATGCAAGAACCAGCTATTGCATGGTTACTTCTTATGGTTTTAATAAAATCTGTCTCGTATCAAAATGCTGCGGGGTTTTAATGTTGATGCCGCGCTGAGCGATGTTCTCTGCTCTGGCAAAGCTGGCTCTTGCTTTCCAGAAACATAGCTGTGCCCTGGCATTACTTGCAAAAATTGCAGCCTTAAATCACTTCCCCGCCCCTCTGACCTGTGCCAGGAAGGAGCCTCCACATGAAGATCTCCCCTCTGGTATGGAGAAGGGGGTCATTCCTCCTTCGATTCCTGGGAGTGGTGCTGTGCAAACAGAGAGCTGCAGTGGCAGGAGGCAACTGGGGAACAGGAGAAATTACCTGCCAGACACAAGCAGCAGCCCTGGAAAGCTCGGGGGAAAAAAAAGATAATACAGCTGGAAACTGCAGGCAGAAACAGGACTGAGAAGATGGGAATGCTCCATCCCCAGCTCCTGCTCCCCATCCCGCAAGCCCCCCTCTTTTGGAGACATCTGCATGGCTGCAGGGCTGCGGGGCAAATCCTGCTGAAGGGAGCAGGGAAGTTTTATTTGGTAGAATTGATTCCCCAGGCAGCATTAGGGAGGGGAGGAGGTTGGTCGGCTGACATTGAGATCACACACTGCTTCTCCATCCAGCAGCTGGAAAGGGGAAGGCCACAGCCCTGGCTCCCTCCAAGTAGAGGGAGAGCCTGTTGGTCTTTCTGAAGCTGGAATACTGAGCTCTGGGAGTCATGTTGACCCTTACAATATGAGGGGCTCTTATCTTCTTCCTTGTAGCCCTCAAAGCAGCTGGGCAGGCTTACAAATTTCAGTAACTACCAGCTAAAGCCAAACGAGGTCCCATTGTAAAAATTCAAGGCCCTGCATTCCTCTTCTTACAGCTTTCCTGAGTGGATTCTCATTTTAATCGAACTTATGGTACTTTCATCAAGTTATCTCAAAGTACATAATGACTGCTGTAATTACTGGCAATAATGAGCTAATTAATCCTTCTGGGTATTATTTTCAAGGGGTAAATACTACTATCCTTTCTGTAAGAATGGAGAAACTGAGGCAAGGAGGAACAGCTGTCGGGTAAAGAGATTTGTTTTACTTTTAATAGTGTAATCCTTTCCGCGATTTATTTGCATATGTTTACATTTCTTCTTAGTATGCTTTGTCTTTTATTATTACTCTCTAGTAATATTGTATATTATTGTTTTGGCAGATACCATTTAGCAACAGTTGGTTGTGTGTATGTACTAAAGTTCACTTAAGAAAACTGCAGTGGTTTTAGAAAAATTAAGAGACTGGTATTTTTTTAGTTTATATATATTGGATTTATCTTAACCCTGTCTTCTGAGTTTTCCTTTTTCTTTCTCTTTCTCATGTTTCAGGTGACCTCCTTTTTCAGGAAAAAGAACCAACCCACAAATAGCACTCTTTTCTATATATTTTTCATATACCTCATCTTGCATTTAAGTGTCTAATTTGAAAAACTAACTGAATATGACTTTCTAATATGTAAAGAACTAAGATCTACTATTTGTGAAAGCTTGTAAGGCAAAGGTATGGTTTTACTAAGATATTGGTTAATTACTTATATCTGTAGTTCATACATGGTAGCTCGGTAGCATTCACCAAAGGGGTTTATGCTTCCCACAGTTCAGGCACACTGCCCTGAACTCGAAGGGTAGATGAACAGGTAGCCAGAGCAGAGAGGAAGCTGCACCAAAAAAAAAGGGCTTTATTTTGTTAGATTTTTTTGGTACTTAACAAAACTAACCAATGCATACGATACTCTCTGGAGCAGCAAATAACTACCCGATTCTTTAACTTTTATCTCTGGCTGTGCTCCAGGAAGCACACAAGTACTTAGTTTTACTATGGCAAGTAGTATGGTGTGATTTCAGTGGAACTATGTGCTATATAAAACTAAGCACACTTGCAACTATTAGTAGGATCAAGTCTCTAGATAGGAACTAGTATCACAAACCTCTTATTTGAAACATCTGCTTTGCTCCAAAGTTGTTGTTTAGTAAGGGCCTGACTTTTAAAAGCATGTAGGTGTTTATGTGCACCTTGGTGTCTTTATAAAGCTGGCACTAATCCCTTATTGAACTATGGATTAAGGGCCTCTAGAGAGTCTGAAAACCTTATATAGACTTATTTCAGTCAACTTTTCATTCTAAGGAGGCTTAAAAAAAAAAAGTTAAAATTAGTCTCAGCTGTGTTAAAAAATAGTGCTTCACAAACAAGAGGAACAGTCAATCTGACAAAATAAATAAATTGAGGTAATACAAGACTTCTATAACTGGAATATTTGGGGGAATTTAGTAGCAATAAGAGGCAAAAAAACTATGAGAACCATAGCATCATTTCTAAGGCGATGCCGTTAGGTTTGATGTTAACCTTTACAGCTTTAGTTCTGAGACCTTCTGCTCTCCAGACTGTTTTTCTATCGCTTGTCTTCGTAAGGCTACCTCCACCTCCATTTAAAATGTGTACATTTGCATGCTACCTATGGCTCCAAGACTTTTCCAGAAGGCTAAGGCATGTACAATCTTCAAGCACTTCTGGAGTGGTTTGAGTGTAGCCTTATTTGCTTTTTACCTTTTGTGCCAAGGGGAGACAACAATCTTCCTGGAAATAAAGCCCAAACAAGGGGAGCTGAAGCATGGGAGTATGTGAGGGAGCTGGTGGACAGCTGTTACAGGGCTGTGAATCTCCCCTCACGCCATCCCTCATCGCCCCTGGTGTTTATCCTGGTGCTTAGGCCAGGCTCTTCCCAAATACCTGCTTCGGTTCTTATACACAGGATCGCAGAGAGCTCAGCCCCGAGGGTGGGTGGTGAGAGAAGTCCTTGCAAACGTCCTGCTTTGATCAAACAAGACTGGGTTTTTTCCATTAAAAACATACGCATGCCCGTGTTTCCCTTCCCCTCCTCTCCTGTCACGGTGTACAGCCCGAAGGAGCCCACACGCGCCAACGGGAACAGCCGGGATGAGGTATTTCCTCACTGGCGAACCCTTAAAGATGGGAGGAAAACTCTTGGCGGGTCAGTAGGCCTCACTGAGCTCTGAAATGGCGCAGGGGCCGGGAAATCTTACGAAGGATGACATCGGTATTACCTGTCCCTGCCTCCCGTGCCCAGCCTCAGAGGAGCCGGTGCGTTCCCCAGACGCTGCTGCACCACGTATCGCCTCCCCTCTCCTTCCCCAGCACACACGGGGTTTATAAGGCATGAAGTGTGGGTTTTGTGCGTTTATTCACTCTTAGGCATGAAGTGTGGGGGGGTGTAGGGTGATTTTTTTTGCTTTGTAACGTCGGTGGAACCCCGAGCCAGGTCCCGCATCCCCGAGCTAAGCAGTACGTAGTGCCTCCGGAGCTCGCACATCCACCGCCCGCCGGGCCTCGGGGGTCTGTCCGGCCGCTGCCAGCGGCTGGGAGCGCTGCTCCCCGGCACCGCTTCTCCCGGCCCGGCAGAGCGTGGCCGTACCCCTGCCCGGACGCCGCGCCGCCCCGGGGCCTGCTTGCCGTACCGAGCTGCCATGTCTGTGGCGCAGCAAGGCCCGGGACTGGCGGGAGGGGCGCCCCGCCCGCCGGCACCGCTGAGACCCGACCCCCGGCAGGGCCGCGGCGGAAGAAGCCCGCTCCGCCCGCCGGCGCCTCGAGCATCGGGGAGCGCGGCGGGGCGACTACCTGGCCTGGGCCGCAGGTTATGGCCGGCCTGCCCCTGGCCGCCGCCGTGCGCTTTTCGGCCGACAGAAAAGAGCGGCAGGGGCAGAGGGAGAAAGAAGGAGCTTTTTTTTTTTCTTTTTTTTAATAAAACCCTCTTCGCCCTTAAGGGGCGGGGCCGGGGTAGTTTGCGGAAGAGGCCGGCGAGAAGCGGGCGGTTCCACTGCCCGCCCCGCGGCACGCCCGCCCCCCGCGTTCCATTGTGTGCGCCAACGCCGCCGGGCCACGCCCCTAGACCCGGCCCCGCCCCTAGACCCGGCCCCGCCCTCGCTCACTCTTGGCTCATTTCCGGCCGCCGCCGCCGCCGCTCGCTTCCCTCCGAGGACTCGGGAGAGTGGAGAAACAACAGCCGCCATTTTGTTTGTGTGT
>VYZX01007911.1:0-53829 GCA_013401335.1 Brachypteracias leptosomus | reverse complement strand
AGGCCTCTTTCCCCCCCACCCCGGTTCCCACCTTCTCCCCACTTCTGCGCTGCTGCCCTCCCGGAGCCCGTGGGGCAGAAAAAGGGGAACTTGGCCCCCCTCCTCCGCCAGATCCTCCTCGTTCGCTCTCGGCGTTATTGTTGTTCTCCAGCTGACTCGAGGCCCGAGAAGAAGGTGAAGGTTTTGGGGTTCATCCCCCACCGTCTCTCTGCTCCGAGGGATTGTCTAAAAAAGAATTAAAAATGGCCGAGAATGTGGTGGAGCCGGGCCCGCCTTCAGCCAAGCGGCCTAAACTCTCCTCACCGGCGCTCTCCGTGTCCGCCAGCGACGGCACAGGTCAGTCTCGGGGGCCTAGGCTCTCCCCACCTCTCGCTGCCGCAATTACTGCCTTTTTCTCCCCTCTTCTGCCTAAATCTGCTCCTCCCTTTGGCTGCTGTTAACTCGTGCTTGCCTTCGTCCTTTCTGTCTGTCTGCTTCTCCCCATTTCGCTCCGTCTGAACCCACTGGCCTCCATGGAGGGTGTTCGGATGTTTCTGCTCTTCTGGTTTTTTGGAAGGGATTGAAAGCAAAGCTGTTCAGTTTATCGTGTTTTGATCAACTGCAGATAAGACTTAACAGTTCGTCATTTTCGTGTCTTTCAGAATAGTAGTTATTACTGAGCTCCTTGCTAAGCTATGCCCTTAATGCCAGTTGCAGAAATACGAAATAGTGCCAAAGATGGTGTTTTGTACACTTTATTGTTGAATTATGTGTATGTTTGTACACATAAAATGTGTCTTGTTTCTTATTTTATCTTGTATATACAAGGGTTTGGTTTTTTATGAGATTTCTCTGCTATTTTTCTTTTTTCTTCTTTTTACATGTAGTCTGCTTATTTAATGTACTTTTTTTACAATCCTTCTTACTCTCCCTTGCAGAAAGATACCTAAAAACTGTGTTTCTGATTCAAATAGACATTCGACTTTAGGAAAAACCCAAATCCAGATCCCAAATTTGGGGCATAAGGTTCTTATTTTCATAGAAATGAAATGTTATTTCACCTTATTTGCATTAAGAATCAATATGGAGTATAGTTCATCTTGCATCTCCCATTTCTTTGCTGCAAGACCAAAATGTCTGAAATTCCCCTGTAGGCTTAAGGGCTGTGAAGATAAAGGGGCTTCTCTGCAGTCCTGCAAAGGTCTTCAGTGATGCTTCGAAGTTGGAAATCTTAGGTGTCCAAATCCCTAGCAAATATGAACTGATTGTACTGGGAGGGAGGAGGGAGTAACAAAGGGCTCTTCAGCTTTTTGATGCTCCTTGTGAAGCAGCTGAGTAGTTGGTGTCATTTTGCTGTGAGTACTTCGTTACCTGTCCACAGGAGTTTCTTTGAGCTCACTTTAGATTTTCTTAGCTCATGGGATGTGGAGGAGGCCTCCTCCTGCCAGTCTGGCAAGTGTTGGCATTTCTGAAGCCATCGGTGGTCTTGTTCAATGAAGTTAACAGCTGGCAAGAAAAAGGAAGAGTTGGTTGGTTGGTTTGGCTTTTGTTTTCTTTCTTTCTTGTTTTTTTTTTTTAAAGCTCCTCATTTGACATTATACAGAAGGTTTTAGTAGCCAGGTTTTGGTTGAGCAGTGAATGTGATTCTACTTGGCATTATCTTAAAATTTTTGATTTTTGCCTCCCTTATTCTTGATGAATGAGGTATTAGTTCTGAAGAGTTTGCGTGTAACTTTTAGAGCACTTTAGATACAGGCAATGTTATGTTGTAACTGGAGGACGTGACTATTCCTAATATCAACAGGTCTCTAGTAAGAAAGTAGAAGAGCGTTGGAGAATCTGCTCTTCAGTTAGAGCTAGTTGTTGGTTGTTTTGTGCTAGACTTGGGAACCAGTACTTAGTTCAGTAGTAACCATTTTTAATTTGTCTTTATGGTGGTTATCTTGCTCTGTTTAGAGAGGTGAAATAAAAATATATTTTGTGACAGAAGTTCTGATACTTGAGAAATTTGAAAGCTAAAGGTGTCTTTTGATTCAGATGAACACATGTAAAGTAAGTTAGGATGTTTTCGATCAAATAAGGTTTGGATAATTGGTGAAGGTATTTCAGTTTATCAAGTGCAGATTTTCACAGAATACTTAGTCTATTTTAGTGATTAGCTTGCTGGGCAGCTTAATAAATGAACTTTTATTCAGTTATGGTGAAGCAGTAGGGTAGGGGTTATTGGACAGTTTCAGTAGGGCACAAATGAGAATTTTTCTCAGTGTGGTTGAGATTGTCATCACCTATTAGCTATGCAGAGGTTTATAGTGGTGCAAACACTATGTATGCTACATGAAAACCATTAAAGGATTCTTACTCTTCTGGATTTTGTGTTGACAACATATTACCTGGATTTCAGACAGTTCCCCTTGCTATGTGTTTTAACACTATATCATATCTGTTTCTCTAATTAAATAAAATTATAATAAATAAGTGTATTTTGAGTATTACTTTTTCTTTTGCTTCCTGAGAGACTGCAGGATCTTTTTGTCCTACTTTTGCTGTTGTGGGAAACTGCTTTGAAGTTTACATATTTTTTAACCTATCTGGTTTTTAAATTTGCTTTGAAATAGTGCAAGCAGCTTTCATTAAGTAAATTCCACTTATAGAATCTGTTGTGTTGTCCCTACTCCTTAGTTAATTATAGAAAATAAATAACATGGTGCTTATGCACTTACTCAAGCACTCTTTTTAAAACTGTTAGATTCACAGCATCACTAGAGAGAGGGAAGGAGAAAGGTAAGACACTTGCACTGCTGATGAAACTTTTCCCGGCACTTGTGCGTAGTGGATCTTTCAGTTTGTTTCTTTTGCTGTTAACTCTTTGACTCATTCCTTAATCTGAAGCACTATTTTAGCTTCCTAGATGCCTAAAAGCAATGACTGACTCTAGTTAACTTATTCCCAAACTTACAGACATTAAGTGTATTTATATTGAAGACTACATTGAATCTCTAATTCACTCATGTTTTCACTGTAGACCTGGATGAAACTGATATTCTGGGCTTGGAATGTACTAAACTCAAATGTTGGTGGTTTTCTTCTAAGAAGAAGTTAGCAGAGATTGTCCTAATACTCTATTTATTGGCAGCAGCCAAATATAGCTTCACGTCCCACTGTTGTTGCAGTGCTGCATCTTCTTCTGTCTTAGAAGTCTGAAACAGTTCATGTGTTCCCTGCTCAGAAACGTGCTGTATTACCACCTCCTTTAGGAAGTAAGAATAACATAGTCTTACAGGGAAACTGAAAGGTTTGTAGCACGTCTAGTAGCAAACATTTTGAAGTAATTTAAAAAGTTTTAGTATTGTCAGTGTTGTGTAGTATATTAGAATTCTGGAATGGTCTTTTTTTCAATGTTGTATAGTTCTAGAATAGCTTCAGGAGCAGGACTGCATGGATTCCCTTAGGTTGCCAGATGTTTCTCTACAACTTTTTTTTTCTATTTAAATGTTAAATTTGGTGCAAAGAAGAATGGTTATTATATATGTATCTTGCCTGGATATTAAGATATTCAGAGGGCCATTAGATCTCTCCCGTGGGGTCACCTTTTCTTGGTAGAGTACCCTTAGTATGGGGTGTGAGTTTGTGACTAGCATGGTTACATAGATCTAAGTGCTTTGCTAGGATAGCCTATTGTGGTTACCTTCCTTACTGGTAGAAACATTGTTTTGATATGTTGTACCTAGTCTAACAAGACTTTCTGAAACATTGTATTAGCAAACTTGTGTACACCAGTTTTTTTTCCCCCCCGAAAGAATAATTTCAGTACATCTTAAAGAGTTATCTCCCAGAGTAAATGGGTAGAAGTCTTTCCTAAAGATACATTTTTAACTGGATGCCTGAAACCAGTGATTTTTTTCTTTTTTTTTTTTAATTTGGCCTTTTTATTTGTGAACCCCTCAATTTTTCCTGTAGCAATGCAGGCGAGCTGAGATTACATGTACAGATTTCTGTGTGGTATATTCAGGAACGGAGAGTTTAGTCATGTTTTACAGCCCCCCTGCCCTTAGAAATAACCCGTTCTCTGCGAACTGGGAAAGCTTTTTAATCTCTGGGTTCAGAACTGGTTTTTGTCAAGGAGTGAAAATGGAGTGTTCTCTCTGCTGCAGCATGGTTGTACAGCATCATGTCTTTGGGTTGCTAGATCTGAAAATAGGATTTGAAGTGCTTAGTGTTTCTGGTGTGCTGTAACAGGGGAAGTCAGTTTTCCTCAATTAGTTGGCATGTGTAATATCAGAGATCAGTGTTTGTATTTGTGCCTTAACATCCTTCAGTTCACTATATTCAAAAGTCACATTTTTCAGAGCAATAGCATATCTTCAATCACGCTTTAAGTGCCTATCTTTTGTAAAGTTTTTATGTTCCTTTTTTTTCAGGAACTGCTTCTGACCTTTAAAACTTTACTCTCCCTTACATCAAAGTTCTAAGACTTGTAACAAAACTTCTTGCCTGGACTACTGCAACGTTGATACTCATCTTTCATTTGTTCCAAATGTATCAGGATGTTTCTTTGCTCAAAATGAGTAATCTTGTTCTCACTGCCTTTTCCAGAAGCATATGCATGATTTTAGATTCTGTTTTCAAACAGCTGTGTTTCATTTTTTTCCTAGTGTTTGTATATACTACTTTTAAGATGAAATACTTTTCACAAACCTGTTTTCTGGCTAATGTTTAAGACCAAGTCATTAGCTACACTTAACTTAGAACAATCAGTTAAGTATTTTTATCCATTCTTGTTGAGAGCTACTTTTTTTTTTTAACAAGTATTAGTTATGAGATGAGAGATGGTTTGATGGGTGGCATATACTGTAAATGGAGTATTGCAGTGGTGGATGCTTGTGTGGCAAAACTGGGCGTCTTTGCTTTGCAGCTGAGTAGGTTCTTGAAGTAACTACGTCAGGAATAAATTTAGAGAATTTGCAAGATTCTTTAAAGAATAAACTGATCATTTGTATAATGCTTAGTAACTTTTTAAAGAAAATTTTGCAGGCCTTTAAACATCATAGATTTCTAAACTACTAAACTGGGGGGGGTCCCCTTTCATGTGGATTGTGTGTGTCTTGGACATAGGTATGTACTTTTTCTGAACAGTGTTAGAAAGGTACCTATTTTTTTACAAAAGAAATATTCACTAAAACACAAGGACTGTACATACTGTGATGTGAAATGGAATCTTGAGTACATACAAATAAAAAGTCTTTGAGACTGGAGAACCAATTTAAAAATACAGATTTACGAGTTTGATGTTTCAGGGAAAACCTTTGTTGCTGAACCTGGGTATTTAAATCCTAGGTTTTAAAAAACCTACTATTTTTTGTGTTTTGTCCCTCATGGTCCTAGAGCAGGATTTAGATTTAGTCTAGAGGGTCCCTGGTACAGTTTATTGGTCAGTTGTGTATTTTCAGAAAATGTAAGTTTATCTGGAAAGGATCTAGCAGACTAAGGTTTAGGATATATGGATTTTGTATGGTACTGGGGATAAATGCTGAACTTCTACTGTAGGATTTCTGTTTCCTTGTACCTTTAAAACTTGGAGAAAATTGCTTTATTATTAGATTTTAATTTTGTATGATTTCTTTTAGGTGTGTATTTCTTGCATCTTCTCTATAGGGGCTGCTTGGTCATCTCTGGTGTGACACCTCAGTGTCTTGCTTTGCTGCTTTAGCAGGAGCAGCTTTTTCAGTGCTTTTTCCAACAATGTAATGATACTACTTGTGCCGTTCTCATCACCAGAACTAGTGCCCCCTCTGAGAGGGCTTGGCCGAGTGTCATTTAGATTTATTATTTGACAAATGGAGTAATTTTGCTGTGTAAATTTCACTGACAGATAAACAATGCACACCTGTCTCCAAGGATTTGGCTTTTCTGTCTTTATAAACTGTAGCAGCAGGCTGAAGAAAAATACATCTGTCTCTGCATATGGTGGTATGCATTGACAAAAAACTTCCGTGGTTGTATTGAATTTTTAGAACTTCAACAAGGGTAATTCACAGAAGTCCTCTCCCTGAGCAGTAAGTGACCTATCTGACAGCATGACTTTGTTCTTTTCCTAAATAGCAACAAGATTCCTTAAAATGGATGGCATATTAATGTATTTAAAGTTCTCTTAAAAACTCAAAATGCTATATTTTTTCAAGCACATTTTGAAGAAAATAATAAAAAGGAATGTTGAATTCTGATGAACTCAAATCATAGTAACTTGTGGTTTAGTTGACAATTTACAGGAACAAAAAGAATATGAAATCTTGTTCAAAACTAGGATTTTCATTAAGAAGTGCAAGTTGAGTACAGGACCTTCAGATACGGTGCAGGTTATTTTCTATTATTGGTGGTTGTGAGATGGAGCAGAGAAAGATTTTGCTTTTTCCATTTGAATGGTACGAAACACCTCTGGACTGCACTTTTACTTACATCTCCATAAGAGATGTAAGTAGAGTTTTGTACTGTATCTGCTTACAGAGTCATGATTTAATGTTTCTTGTGTTGTAGGACTCCCAATTAGAAGAGGACAGATACTCTCTTACAACATACTCTTAATGTGTTAATGAACTAAGATAATCTAGTTCTTAGGTTTTGTGGGTTGTTTTTTTCTTTTTAGAATTCTATGAAAAAAGAAAATTTTAGCAAAATGCTGGTTTATGGGTTGCTCAATACAAATTCTGCTGAAGCTAAAATGCCTTTTTCATGTTCCTGAATATAATTTCAGGAGCTCTGGGGAATTACTGGTTCAAGATAACGAAGTCTGGTCTGTTGAATTCTGTTTTCTGTTTACTCGTACATATTTTTGTGCATAAGTTCAGCATTGCTTTTGGCTTTACTTGGGAGTAATACTGAATGAACTCAAGTCAGTAATACTCAGAAAACTGACTTTCTGGTAATTGTATATTCAGATTGCATCATTTCAAAGTTGTTAACTTCACAATGAAGTGAACTTTACTCTTTTTATAAAATGATTTGCAATCACTTCTAAAATGAAATGGTTTCAGTGTGTTTGTGCACATATGGGTGTTCTCTTCTTATCTACATGTACCCTCTTTTTGCCCACCTGTATAGCAGACCAGCAAGGCATCTCTAACTTTCCAGACTTGTATGCACCATGGTCCACAATCAGTGAGACTTCAAACTGAAATAGCATGGAAGCTATTTAATGATACCACAGACCAACAGTAGGTACCTTAAAGTGGTCTTATGGGAATTTCAGTGCCATACACAGGATAGTCTTGGGAATAAGAATACTAATTTAGAGACTTTTCACTGAAGTTAAAGGTAGCCCAGTGAAATTTAGACAAATAGCAACATGTTCACAAGGAAATTAACTGTATGACATCAGCATTTTAGAATTAAAATGTCAAAACTTAATCTTACTTGGATCACCAGTGATGGCAAGACATAGTACCTTTGCTTTGTGTTAGTAACAGCATGAATAGGCAGGTGCACAAACTGTCTCTGAAATTGCCCGTTAAGTATTGTTAAAACGTTAAATACACCCTATCTTGATTCTTTTACCCAGTCTTCTCCATAGGATTACACCACTTTGGTTTCCATAGAACAGCTACAATTCCATCTTCCAGAATCATAACCATTGAAATTTCACTGTGATACTGCTATCATTTGTAGCTCTTAAACCTCAATGTTTAGAACTTTGATAATGAAAATGAAAACAGTTTGTTATAAATAAAATTTTCTTCTAAAGTTGTGAAAAACATGCATTGTCTGGTGTCTACTAAAATTGACATTTCTGTTGGTATTAGTTTGGGACAAGTATGACTTAAACTAACAGATTATTGAGACTTTGCAAAATTGGGACTTTTTTCCTTAAGCAAGATTTGATGTGTTTGACACCACTGTTTGAATAGGAATTAGGATAGCTTAAAAAAAACAGAGTGAGACCCTAATTTTAGGACATCAGTGGGTGTTGAATGATAAATTGATGCTTCTTTAGAATGATTTTTTTTGCTTGTTTACATTTGTAAAATACTTATGTTTATACCAGGTTGTTATAATGAATAATGAAATCGTGCATTCTAGATGGTGAATTGGACTTTGACCAACAAACATTCAGTTATTATTAAAAAAATCTGTGCCTGAAGTTGTGCACAACCATGATATGCTAACATGTTTTGTGCCTTTGTGTTTGTGGTCTTCCAGGGGTTTTGAGAATGTCCTTTTCAGATCTGCTTTCTGTTTGTATTGTTTGCAGTCTTACTTCAGATTATAAAATTTCTTGTAGTGAACAGATTCAGGTCTTTCCTGAACTAGCAGTGGAGGAAGGAGGAGGCAGTGCTTCCCCAGTTTCTTACAGGGAATAGAGTTAGTATTAAATGGTCTAATGCTGATGAGCTTGTTACCCAAGTAACCTAATACAGAGTAAGAATTCTTCCTTAATGTTGTGTAAGTGATAGTGAAGACCTCTGCATTATACTTCCACTCTGGGGATGAGTGATGATTAGGGCTATATGGGGACTGATGTCCTAGGATTTTGGAAGCGATAGTTGTAATAATGAATCTAGACCATAATATTCTAGGCTGATGTTGAATTTTTGCCCCTTCATTTTACATCAAGTTAGTAGAGTAAATTAAATTTTAAGTTAGGAAGAAGTTTGGCAGAATTTGTACTACCTTTAGGTAATTGTGTCTTCATAGAGGATCTACATGAAAAGCCTTCTTCTTAATGGGCTTTAATGATAAAAATAAATCTGATCTCCAGAATGCTGTGTAGCAAAGTTCCCTCACACCCACCTGGTAAAAATCTTAGGGGTTTTGCCTTTTTCTTAGACATTGGTTTGTTTTTTTGTTCCCCTGCCAATAAAACTATCTAAACATGTCTAGTTTAATTTTGTACCATTGCAGAAACCTTAGAAATGGATGACTTTATTAGCACTTTGTTTCAAGTCTGTGCTTTTCCTTTGTTTCTGCATTTTCATGGATACCTGAGAGTTTTCTTGAGAGAATGTCTCCTTATCTTGTCCTGACTTTTTTATTTTTATGTTTTGATTTCTGGCTTTTTTTTTTTTAAAGGGCATGTTAGACAATATATTCTAGAGCCTGTAATGCTGGTGGTTGACTGCAAGCTTAAACAGCTGGTTTCCCTGGAATGTTGGTTGTATCCTTTGGGCACTTCCTCTGTTACATCTAGGCCCAGTTTGATTCCTGGGTAGCTTTCATGTCTCCATGCAGGAAAGACACTGAACTCAGCAGCTTATTGTTATTTATCTGAAAGCGCAGTAAAGGTATCATGTTTTCTGTGTAGTCCAACATCATCTGTGGCTTCTGTCAACCCTGTCACATACTCTGTATTCAGTGTCCTGTCTTAAGCTTTGTTCACTTGTTTTATTGTGGACCTGATGGCTGTGATATAATTTGATCCACTGATAGGTTTCTGGAGCCCAGAAAGATTTGTGCGAAAAGGCGAATGTTCAGCAGCTTTCTAATTTGATATGTCTGTGTTCAGTCTATAATATAATAAGTGAGATGCACGGACAGAAACTGTAAAGTTTTTTTACCTCTGTAAGATCAGCAACAAGGTAAGCACAGGAGTAAGTTGTTGCCTTACATGTCTGGCATGCACGGTTCTTCAGGCATCGCTGTTTGCACTTGATTCTGTTTCTTCAGATAAACTGACTCTTCTCTGAGACTGAATGCTTGAACGTCTTGAGTCTGAGGGTACAGTACACCTGAGAGTAAAGTGTTCTTGCTATCTTGTAGCATGTGGGCAAGTTCTTAGAAAACTAGTATTATTCACTACAGCCTGTTTGCTTGAACAAGGTAATTTCATATTAATAAAATACCTGCTCTATTCTGAAGAGTGAATAGAAGTCTGTTGTCTTCATCCAGAAATGAGAAAATGTTCTAATAATGACTGCAGGCTAGAAAGCAGGCAAAAGGAGCATGTACCACTTGAACTCACATGTTGATTTCTTTGCAAGTTATTAGTATGGATATATTTTCCTTGCATTGTAAGCATTGTCACAAATCTCTACCTTGCCTTGCATGCATTGAGTGCTGTTAGATATGCTGCCAGGTGCTCTTGCAGTAAAACTAGCTCAAAATAAATACTTCAACTCATTTGAAAATTGATCACTTGATAAGACTTGGTGTGTCACTGACTTAAGGATTTTGATTGCACACTTTTAAGCTGTACTAGTTTAAAGTCCATTTTGGTGCAGTGTGGGTTTCCAACAGAGGCTGGTAGTTTCCTTGCATCTTGCAGATCAGGCACTGTCAAAGGCAGGCTTCTTAGAAGTAGGGTCTAAAAACTAAGAAAACAACCCATAATATGCAACACAAGTTAGCACACTGATTTTTGAAGTTACTTTCTCACACATCAGGATGCAGTTCATATTACTTAATCCAGTCTAACTGGACTGCCATTGAAAGAAATGGACCTGCTCCATCTACTGTCTTTTCTGACCCACTTTTTCACTATAGATCTAATGTAGCCAGGGCAAGTTAGGCCAGTTTCTTGACTCTACAAAAACAGACTTGCTTAAGTGTACGGTAGTGGTACAGTTCCTAAAAGGAGTTATTATATGCCTTTGCATGTTGAGACTACCTCAGTTTAAGACTGCCTACTTAGACGTTGTTTTGTGGAGGTACTTTCTGCCTTTGAATCTTAGGTGGCAGTAGCAATCTATTTTCTTGTTACCTGTGGAAAGAAATATACTAATAATACCATAAATAGCATAACGTGGAATCACTCTCTGCCACTGAGATCAAGATTCAGTTCTACAATTTACTGCAGGCATGTTACTGGATGATTTTGAGCTCTCAGGACAGATACTTCCTTTTTCTGTGATTATACCCTAAGACCTCTAGGGATTGTAAATCACATAGGCAAACCTTCACAGGACTAATCTGCCTCCTTCACCTTCCCACAAGCTTTATTTTGTTAGTAAGAAATCTTGTGTATTCTTAAGGAAACATTGCAAGGCTATCAGTGGACTCGACGTACTGGAAAGTCAGTTGGTTCTCTGGATATTTATCACTATTGTCTTAAACTCTACCTTTGGCTCTTGTATGCCATGATTTTCACATAGTCTATGAGCTGCCTGGCCCAGCCTTGTTGGTTTTTGAATTGGCCATAGGTTGAACTCTCTACTGTGGGCTTTAAGATGTCTATTATATGTAAAAAAAAAAAAAATTATAAAAAATCAGTGAAATGGATTGCAACAGTTGCTAGATACAAAGTCTTGCTGATCTTCATGGTCTTTTGAGACTGTGTTTCAGTCTTGCATTTGAAAACCTGTGCCTCCCAGCAGTTGACTACAAATGTAACTTTCATAGTTGACCAGACAATTTAAAGTTCCTAATTTTGTTATCTACTGGCTGATGAAGACTTTGAAGTTTTGTTTTTGGAAAAGACTTATAGAAAGAGCAGACTCACACCAGAATACTACATTGCATATTTACTACTTAGGATTTTGGCATGTAGCTGTTAGTGTTCTTTTATGATAAATCTTCTGTTGTGTATTCTCTATGATCAGAAATCCCAACAAGTGGGTCTTGTATGGAAAGAGCAGTTTACCTTTTTTTTTTTTTTCTGATAATCCAATTAGGATTTATCTCACAACTGTTTTTGGTTTAGCTTTGGGGGGTTTTTTGTCTTTTTTTTAATGTAGGTGTTGATTTGTTGTTTTTGAGACATTAATAAAAAGAATGAAAAACACTGAGTTTTTATGATCTTTCTTCCTGTTCATGGCTGGCATGGAACCAGGCCAAGGAGCTCAGGTAGCTTGTACCTGGATACTTCAGTTGTATATGAGCAAGTAAACCTTAAAGCTGGAATTACCTTCTCATTTATGGGGAGGCAGGATTTCAAAAGAAATGTGATCTTCAGAGAAGCAGATAAATATTTTCTTGTGAAGAGAGATGAGCAAATCTTTGTCTCAGAACAAGAATCGCAATACCTCTTTGTGGTGTTGTATCTGAAATAATCTAAATGGGTCTTTCAGAGAAAATATTATGTGGTTGTTTGAAAAACAAATTAGCTCTTCATAGTTAGCCATTTACTGATTGTTTTCCAAGTGGTTTTGTGAAACACTTAATATACAATGGTCTGATCTCAGGAAAGGTGAAACAGGGATTTTTGTTTTGGGACTTGCCCTGTTCTGGAAGCTGTGTCTGTTCAAGGGCCCAGGTTCTTTCCCCTACTCCAGTCAGTTACAAAACTGGCCTTGGAGCTCTGTGGGCATCTTTGCCTCACCAGCTGTTTCGCACTTTGCAGATAAGAGGTTGCTGTGTGCTGCCATTACGGTTGTGTTGTAGGTATGAAATTTGTGCTGGCTCATGTTCTTCCCAGACACTTAACTTTCATTTTCAGTTTTGTTTGCTCATCATTAAGGGTTTGGGTTTTTTTTCTGGACAGCAGACTAACTTGTGAATTAGTGATTATATTTTTTTTTTTACTCTTTCCTCACTAGTCTGTTTGTCATATTATTAACCAGAGTGTTTTCTTGATGTGGTGCTTCCACATTTGCCTGTTAAAGGTGTCCTAACAGGCATCTTGAAGTTCTTGTTGAAGCTATTTTAAACTGTCATTTAAAAAAAAATGCTTTTTCTGTTTCCTTGATCTCCCTCTAATTTTAGGGTCTCTTTCATGGTGACTATTACCATGTTCATCAATATTTAATTCTTTAATTACTGAACATTGTAAGGTGTTTGTTTTTTTTCTTGGGGGGGGGGATTTGTTTTGAGATAAGTTTACTGACTCAAAACTCTAAATTCAACATTTTAAATGGAGTAAAAGTTGGACAAAGCTTTATTCTTCTGATTCTTCCTTCACTTCTGAGTCTTCAAGAATACCACTTATGCTGAAGAATACCAGTGATGCAAATGAAAGATCAGTCCTTTAGTGTATGTTGCAAAGCATAAGTTTTAGCATGAGATTTATGTTAGTGAGGAAAGGACTAACACATTTTAATAGTTTAAAAGATAGTATTTAGTGGAAATTTTCATTGTCTCTGGTGCTTTGCAATAGTGAAGAATATAAAAATGGAGTTGTAAAATCTCCTCTGTTGTGGTATATCTGCATTCTTGCCAACCTCATACCATATTTGCAGAATTCTTAAGTCATGATCTTATCTGTGATAATATTTGTGACATCGTAGAAACTGTTAGCACTGGAGTTTGGCAGTTTGGGTATGGTATCGTGTGAAACATTTTGAACAGATTTCTAATGCAGATGACCTTTTCTGACTTAAGTGCTGTTTAACTGTAGTCTTTTACCATTGATATTTGGACCAAGTCATATTGCCAGCCTCTCTAGAATTCAGTGTAATTGAAATTTCCTTTTATAAGCAGTTGTTGAGTTAAGGAGTAGTGCAGTACCTCCTACAAAGCATCCATGAAACAACCTTCCTGGCAGAAGCAGTGCTGAAATGTTCCCATCATTAAGATTAAAAAATCCCTTCCTTTACTAGGTATTCTCAGATTCTAGATATTAAACTTTACAGCCTAGTTGTGCTTAGCTACATCGTACAGTGGCTCAGCCTATAGCCACAAACGCTCTAGGTGATTTTGTTTTGGCTGCTATAGATTAAATATGGCAGATATAAGAACTTGTTTTCTTGAGCAAATTGATTGTGGGTACTATGTAGTATTCTTGTATCTATATATCCCAAGTACTAATCTTTCTCCACTTAGTTACCTTGGGGATTGCTTCACATGGACTCTTGAGATGTTAATTTGGTTAATTTTTTTCATCCTAGTGTTTTTTCACAACTTTGTGGCCAGGAGGATTACTTTGATTGTTTTCTGACAGTGTTCACAGTGGAAAGATACTGGCTGTCCAATGAACTTCAATGGAATTTTGCATTTCTGTGCTGGGAGTGACTGGATGTGGAAGATTAAAAAAAAAAAACAACCCCAACCACAAAAAACCCACCACCAACAAAAAACATCACATGCCTCCCTGCCCCCCACCCCACAAACAAATCTCTATTTATAAATAGTAAACATTTTTTACAAACTATTAAATTAGTGATGTGTTCTAAAAGTGACAGTGTTCAGTGAAAGTTAAAAATTAAATGCAGTGCTTTCATATCAAACTTATTATTTGTAGCAATCATTGTCTAATTCCATTGGCTGTGGGATTTATTTTAATACATTTTTTTTGTCTTTCCTTCCTTGTCAAATTTCTCAAGTTGAGAGGTCATAGTTCGAGATACCCAGTGAGCTTTCAACATAAACTGTTGAAGTAGAATGGTCTTCTCCTGTTTAGATTCCATAAAGCTTAGAAATTACTTTTATCATGACAAATTGGATAGTTTTCAGTAATGACTGATACAGGAATTCTGCTGGAACATGAAGTGTTGCTAGCTTCTAATTTTTGTTTGTTTCAAGTAACTAATGAACAAGATTTCTCTTCAAGACTCTATTGATTGTTCTGACCTCATATAAAGTTTGTTTTATTTTTCAGATTTTGGATCACTCTTTGATCTGGAACATGACTTGCCAGATGAACTGATCAGCTCCACAGAACTGGGACTCACCAATGGTGGTGACATTAATCAGCTTCAGACCAGCCTTGGCCTGGCACAAGATGCTGCCTCTAAACACAAGCAGCTGTCTGAACTTCTACGGGCTGGTAGCTCCCCAAATCTCAATATGGGGGTTGGTGGCCCTGGCCAAGGCATGGCCAGTCAAACCCAACAGAGTAGTCCTGGAATGGGAATGTTGAACAGCATGGTGAAAAGCCCCATGGCACAGGCTGGGTTGACTTCTCCCAGTATGGCGATGGGTGGAAGTGGACCAAACCAGGGTCCTTCAGCCCAGTCTACAGCGGGAATGATGCCAACAGTAAACAGTCCAGTTAACCAACCTGGCATGGGAATGAACGCAGGGATGAATGCTGGCATGAATCCTGGGATGTTGGCAGCAGGCAATGGACAGGGGATGATGCAGGGGCAAGTCATGAACGGTTCAATTGGAGCAGGAAGAGGGCGACCTAATATGCCATACCCAAACCCAGGAATGGGAACTCCTGGGAACTTGTTGACTGAGACACTGCAGCAAGGCTCTCCACAGATGGGAGGACAGGCTGGACTGAGAGGGCCACAGCCTGGAACCATGAACAAGGTAAGACAAGATAAACTTGACTTTATTGCCTTTTGTTTGACATTGTTTTGTAAGACTTATTCCTCTGCAGTATGGGTTCTATAGAATAGGATATTTTTTCTTTTAAGAATCCTGTATCATGTGGTAAATAGTTTATATGCTGCTAAGGTGGAATTTGTGACAGTCATGGGAGGAAAAATCTAGTCTTGCACAACAAGCAAGACTATTGCTAGATTAAAAAGCCTATTTCAGAATCTTATGGCAGTATAGATTATCACCAACACTGAAAAACAACTTGATTTTTATTTTGTTATGTTTTATGCTTTGTCCGCAAATGTATCTTCCAATCTGGTGTGGTGCTGGAATTGTGAGTGTGGTGGGAATCCATCAGGACTTTTTAGATGTTGTGGTGCTTTTTCCTGTGGTGCTTAATGAAAGTATTTGTTGTCTGAGATCAGCTGAGTGTTTATGCTGTGGCAGATGCTGAGAGGCACGTGCAGGTTTGAATGACTGATACACTCTATGTGATAGTCTTGTGAAGAAATAGGTGTTAAGAGTTAATGGTGGAGAATGAATGCTTGCTTAAACACCAATGCTTGCACAAACACCTGAAGACAAATGTTGGGTTCTTAAAAGACTGTTAATCCAACTCAGTTTGTGACAAATTTACAAAGGATTTGTCTGTAGAAGAATAAACTAGAAAGCTGAAAAAAATTATACTGGAGAGGAAAATAGATGTGCTTTTGTCATTTAGGAGATAGGAAGAAAGTTGTCATGAGTCACTGAAAAGACAAGAGAAGTCCTTGTTGTTTTAAGTGACAAGGAGATATCTACATTTAATTTTTGTCATGCATGATTATTTTCTTTAGGGAGCTACTTGAGTATTTTTTCTCCAGGTTGTAGTGTTTTCATCAAAGGCCTGGAAAATACTCAAATGTTTCAGTTCACTTTAGGGAGGTATTTTGTGAGTTTGGCTGATGAAAGTTTTTTCTAAGGTGCTTTGCAGTACCTATCTTTGAATGTCTAGAGCCCCCCTTGGAAGACTTGGAGTGATAAGTAACATAGTCTGTAAATATATTTGAAACATAAATGAAAATTTTGCTGTGTATTAATGGTTTTGCTATGCTTTATTAAGTAAAAGAATTTTAGTATCTCATGAACGTTGCTCATTATGAAGACCCTTAACTATGTAGATATTGATTCTCAAGTTCTGTTTATTTAAACTCAGTGTGCTGCTAACAATGGTTCTGAGATTTTATATATGTGTGTATATATATTCAAATGTGTGTGTGTGTGTGTCTAGTAATGAGTTGATTTTGTGGCCTGGTCATTTCAGATATTTACCTGATAGGAAAATTGTTGCAAAGGTTGATTGCTACAGTAGAAAAGTTGTATGCAGATTATGGTGGAGAGAAATATGTAACTACTTAGAAGTATTTTTATGTTGGAATTATATAATGTTTCATTTCTTATTCCTTAGCTGGAAAAAAAAATTTACTTTGATCTTCAAAAAGCTTTATTCAGAGGTCAGAAATTGACATATTGGGTATTTGAGTGAATCACAACTTCTTAATCCTTACTTACCAGAGCTAAAGTAAGGTTGTGCTCTATAATAAACTAATTTATCTAGGAGAAGTAAAGAAAGGACACAAAATCAAGCTTTTGGCTGATGTAGCCCAAAATTAAATTGTCTTCCTCACTTGCTTAAATTCTAAAGTGTGCTGTACATCTAAAGTAAGAACATTTTGTGCTTTGGGGAATATTCAGGCCAAATGCATTATATCTTTTGGGTTTTAGTTCATAGTTCCAAACTGGCTAAAAATAGTTAGTTCTTTAATCACTGATAAAAAAAACCTTGAGAATTTTAGCGTAAGAACGGTGGGTACGGCCCTTGTAAAGGAGTTGAAACTGCCGGATGAGAAAGAACTGTCTGAAATGGAGGCTGAAATTCCAGAATGTCTTCAGTTGGTTTGATTGTTGGCAGGGAGCCTATGTTTCACTTTATGCAGTGGAGTTAGCAAAATCTGACAACAGTCATGTCTGACCGTTTTATCTCTCCACCCATCTGCTTTTGTTTTTTCCCACCTACAAATCCTCAAAAAGAGATGAAAACAGAGGACCTCAAGCAGTTGTTTTTAAAAGTCAGTTTTTCAATTGGTAAATTTACTACTGTTGCTGTTAATGTGGGAGTTTGTGTAATAACTTCTGTAGATTTCCTTCATTGCTGCAAAAAAGTACATTATCCAGGAGCTGTCCTTCAGTAGGAGGAAAAAATAGACCAGACACTTGGGTTGTGTTTATCTTCATCATGTTAGCTTGCCAAAGTCAAGCCCCTTAATGTGTGTGTGGGGTTGCCTCTGAGCTCTCTCAGTAAAACAGAGGTGTGTTGTCTGCAATGCTTTGTACAGAGGAATAGCTTAGCTTTCCTGTGATGTTAACTAGTTGAGAAGGAGGATGTTATGCTCTTCTAACAGTGAAGATGAGCTCCAAGTGGCTAGTCAGTTTAGAAAGAAAAATTGGTTGTGTTTCTGCTTTGTTCTGTTATCCTGTAGAGTTAATGAAGCATTTTCTTCCTCTCCTCCCAAACCATTGGCTAGCACTAGAGTGGAACTCTTGCTTTGCATGTTAGCCATCTACTTCCCACCTTTTCTAGTGGTGTGTTACTTTTTAGGACTTGAAATCCCAAATGTCAATGGAAGTAATTGATTTTGGATCACCTGTTATACATAAACTTGTACTGTCATAATCTGTTGCTTGCATCCTGTGGTCTAATGCTGTAGTTTTATGTATGCTGTTTGCAGGCACTAACATACAAAGAAGCAGTTCTGTCTGTATGCCATCTCAGGTAGTTGCATGACAAGCTGTGCTGAGGAACTAATCCAGGCTTGAAACTCATGTGGTGATTGTCTGTGTATCGGGCTAAACTACAACAGTTGCTCTGTAATGCAGTGACCTCTCCCCAGCAGAGAAGGGGGATTGGGAAAAGCAGAGGAGACACATGGGTTGAAATGAAAACAGATTTAATGAAGCAGCCTAACTAGTAGCAATGCCAGTGTAAAGTATACAAGGCTGTACTCAACCCAGTGAAAGTAGTGGGAGCTCAGGAGCAGGAAGAAGAGAGGCAGGGTCAGGAAGAGTCCAAGCAGGAGGCCCTCTGTCCTCAGCAAACTTCCCCCTATATATTGTGACACTTATGATATGGGATACACCTGTAGCAAGCTCAGGTCAGCTGCCCTGAATGACTCCAAACTGCTAACAGCCTGCAGACCATGGCAGGCCTGTTCTGTCCCTATGAAACCAGGACAGTCATTTAAAAAAAAAGTTTGAATTGAATTCTGGTCCAATTTATACTCATCAGTTGGAAAGCTAATGCTGATATTAGGGAGGGGACATACTAAAGGAGTTGATATTGCCAGGCAGAGGAGGGTGTGGACCCTGCTTTGGTGACAGTACCAACATAAAAATGCCTTTGAAAGTCTAGCCTGAAAGGAACTTTTAGAATTTTGGAGGGGAAAGGAATTGTAACAAGTTTTGCTTTCTTGAATAGCTTTTTGTTTTCTATCTGCTTGGTTGTCTGCAAGTTAGGAGAATGACAGATGTGCCTATTAGTCTTAAAACTGAGTTTTGGAAATTGTTTGTAATGCTTGATTCTTTCAGTGTTCAAGCATTTTTCTGGCTTTTTCTTTCACTAGATAGTTTTACAGCATTGATTAATTTAAAAGTAAACAGCAAATTCAAGCCCTATAATAAGAACAAATTCATGTTTCCTATTTTGAACCATTCTTCATTTGGAATTATATCTAGTGAAAACCTTCCGTTTGTTCTTACACTGGGTTCTATCAAGAGAGCCTAGTTATGGTCTTATTGTCCAGCCTCGTATCAGGGGAGGAGGGTGGTTTGCATGTAAGTTGGTGTGTACATTTCTGTGATAGCAGTGCTCTATCAAAGTGAGTAAGTTCACCTGACCTTCAGGTCATTTAGATTTCATCTCCCACTGTTTCCAGAAATGTCCTGTAACTCAGGTAATGAAATGAACATGAAGACAGTTCAGGTTAGTAAGGGAATTGCTATTACCTCTGCTGTGTATTTCACCTGCATGTGAAACTACTTGAAATGTTTAGAGTTCCAGTAGTAACTATTTGCAATTTGGCTTACTGTTTGAGTATATACAAGGTTCCAGTCTATTATAGTGGATACACTTGATTTTATCAGTTGCACCTCTGTTCAGAAAAAAAAGTGACAATATTTTACAAAGACAAATGTAGTTCTTCAGAATTTCTGTAACTTCCTTTAAGTAAACTAAGAAATTTCAGAATAATTAAGTCCTGTTCAAAGTTACAGAGAGACTGAAGATGATGTCAAATGATAAAAATAAAGAAAATAAAAGCATCTTATGTTCCTCAGTTCCTTCCTTAGCATATTCAGTGTCACATTTTAGAAGGTCTGTGTTCTTGATTGCCTTATTTTCAATAGCTGTTTGGTTCAACAGGTAAATGTCTCCATACTGATTAGACTCTGGTACCATATGATGGGTGGTACAAGAAAGCTGGGAATGGTCTTTTTACAGCTGCTTGTAGTGGTAGGATGAGAGGTAATGGCTTTAAACTGGAGGAGGGAAGATTTAGATTAGGTGTAAGGAAGCTTTTCACTCTGAGGGTGGTGAGTCACTGGAATAGGTTGCACAGGGAGGTTGTAGATGCCCCAACACTAGATGTGTTCAAGACTAGGTTAGATGGGGCTTTGAGCAACCTGGTCTAGTGGAAGGTGTCCCTGCCCATGACAAGGAATTTGGAACTAGATGGTCTTTAAGGTCTCTTCCAACCCAAGCCATTCTATAATCAAGTGCTAATCCATTAAAAGTGTTTGCATGTTCTGGTCCTTTTTCTTCTTTTGTGAACCAAGGTGAAAAAATAGTTAATTTCTTACTTTATCCCACTATACAGGATGAATGTGTTTGTGGGAGAAATGGGGCAGTAAAGATTTGTCTTGAGTCTTAAGTTTCTGGGGTGGATAGGGGAATGTCCTGCACAGATGGCAGTGAACTAATGTTGTTGTCTTGCACTGGATGTCTTAACACAATGCAGTCAAGTGCGAAGAATGATTGATAAAAGTCCTTGGAAAGAATGCAGGAGATACCACTAGCAAAATTTTGTGATTAAGTTGGTTGTGACTGAATCCAGTAATGCCCTAATAAACAGTAGAATGGCACTAGAAAATTGTGTACAATTGATCAATTATAAATTCTTCTTTTTAAAGAGCCAGCTGGAATTTGATAGAACTAACTTCCCCAATTCAGGAAAGTTAATTAACTTCTGCTTGTGAACATGTGGATATGGAAAGATACTCAATACCATCAGTATGGTCTTAAAACTATTGCATGTTTTGCAGTTACCCTGATAGAGGTTACTGTAATACTGCAAATGTAGGATTATTTGGAAGAATATTATTAAGACTTAATTTTATTTATTTACTTCTCTGTGCTTACATTGATCTTTGAAAATCTTAAGACTGGCCATTGTTTAATACTGTTGCTGACATCTAGTTGTCTTTCAAATATTAGACTGTCAGTGAAGCAGTTGTTTTTATAGAGAAACAGTAGAATATTTGTAGTGTTGATGTGCATTGCTGTAATAGGTATGCCTGCTCAGCTTGTACTCTCTGGTACCAAGAGTAAAACTAGAAGCAGAGTTAGTTACTTAACTTGTTTCTGAACTGAAGATGCATGTGTTTCAAGGCATTAGAACAAAACTTAAGGGAATTTCTTCAACTTTTGTAGTTGCTCTTCTCAGATGGGGGGCATGGGGGGTAGTGGACAGTGTTTGAACAGTCATATCTAATGCTGCTTGTGCTTGTGAGCTAGGATGTTTCCTGAACTTGTCATCCATGCCCTTTTATATGGTAAGAGGTGTACATCCTCCATTTTGGTAATGGTAGCCCCTGATTCCATTTGAGGCAGGAAAGTCAAGTTGTTTTCTACTGTGCATGTAGAAGGTATAACCATCTGAGATTCTTTGCCACATTATTAGCCATGCATCATCATGTTTTGCTTTTTTCCTTGTTTCCTCCCCCACTTTACTGTGATGTGGATTTCTGTCTGCTCTTCTTGTGTGCAAGTCCTTGCATATGATGAAAGTAAGATGAGGCTGTGGGGTGATGAGAGGAAGAAAAACAGATGGAATGGATAAGAAGAGAAATGGGAAGAGCACTGGAAGGAGGTGGTGGCTAGGAAGGACTGAGTAGAGGTTGCACTTGCTGACCTTTAGCTGTGATTCAGCCATGTATGTTTTGGCACAGTATTGTAGATGAAGCCTTGTACTTGTCCCATGCAGCGGTACTAACATCACCTTTCTTTGGCTATTTGTTCTGCACTTGATTCTTTATCTACCCCTCCCTCCCAATAGGTCATTATTATGATGATGATGTGTCAGTCTTTTTGGTTGTTTCCTACTGATAAAATTACACAGAATTATTTTTATTTTCCTTCTTTAGTTGCAAGGTCATCCATTTCTTCCTGTTTGTTTTCTTTTATTGATGTTTCTCAACACATCACAGCACATGACATGAACGTGCTCCTGCTTCTTGTGCCAGAGTCACAAAGTCACCTTTTGACAGGTGAAGAATCTCCCAAATGGCCCTTCTCTTGACTCAGTCTAGAGTTGTGTGCAGGTTGTTGGTGTCAGGTTAGGGGTCTGTGATAGCAGGACTGGAGAGCATTGCTGTGAGGTTCAGCTGTGATTTTGGCAGGTGTCAGTCTCACCTGGACCAAGAGATGGCTGCTGATTTGTTCCAGGAGACCTCGAGGCATTTGTTTTTTAGCATCCTCTTCAGATGTTGCTTGAATGTGTGGCTTTCAGAGTCATTTTGGCATGCTTGCGCTCCAACCTGGCCTACGCTTCTCTGGTCTTTGCCTCTCCCATAGGCTGAGATGGGGAACTTAGGGTTAACCTTGTTGGGAGCAGCTAGACTGAGTTGGGCACCTAGTCTTCTGCTGCCAAGTCCCTGGGTACAGCAGGGTGAAGGAAGTCCCCTTGGTGGGGTGGATGGTTTTCAGCCCTGTTTTTGCCATGGAGACAGCCTTATTTGAAGTGGCTGGTTTTGCACTCCATGCAGTGCCAATGGCTCATGCTTGAGAAAACATCAAAGATCTTTATGCTGTGCCAACTTGAATAGTACATTTGAAAAAAACAGATGCTTCACATAAAGCTTGTGTCCATTTGTGTTGCAGATACAAAGGATGATTGGCATGGTCAAACCTCATCCCTGTAATTCATTAGAAAGCTTCTGGTAATATAGCAATGGTGCCTTTTTAAGTCTAGATTTGGGCTTCTCTCCCTGCAGTCAGGGCAGAGCTGACCCATCAGGCTGCTGTTATTCTGAGTTCTTTGTTATCAACATGTGAAGTCCCCAGTTATGTGACTTGGGTCATCTTGATTTCCCCCTGTGACACCAGTATGTGAAAATGTGCCTTCAATTCTGAATTGTTTGGTTAGGGCTTTTTAAGACTGACAGCATAAGATGTAGAAGTCAGATGGGGCAGTGTTAGTGATGGCCAACATAGTGTGTGGTGCTTTAGTGTACTCTGAGATGTCAGCTAACTTGGGGAGCTGTGGTTATTAATGAACTTTGAAACTTTGCTTAGAAATTTCTGGGTTTGGGGATGTATCTGCTTTCAAAACCTTTTCTGGAGGCAGAGGGATCAGGCTATCTTACAGGAAAACGAATCTTATTTTCTTAAGGAAATAGTTCCCACTGTCAGTCCTTCATGAAGTGTTGAACCTTCTGGTCAATTTGAGGCAGCCGTGATGATGGGGAAGAGTCCTGAAAGCATGTTTGCAGACTCCTTACATTTTTTCTTCCTTTCCATTCTGCTCAACTTGCATGTAGGATCTTACTAGTCTTCTGAGGGAGAAGCAGGAAGGGTTTGAGTCTTACCTGTTCTGTTTTTGGCAGCAGCTGCATCATTGGTCACCATATGTGTTCGTTGCAGCTGAGACACGACAGGGGTGGTGCAAGGGGAGCCGGAAGAAAGGAAGCTTTTTTAGTTCTGCCTGATCATTGCATAGTTTATCTTCTTTTCATTGCTCTCTGATGAATTACTGTTGTGTGGTTATGGTTATTGCTTGTGCGTGGAGGAGGGGGACTGTCCTCAAGGGAATTCACTTGTACATATCAGATGTCTAAAGTAGCAGGCTCTTTAGTGAATTTTGTGTTCCTTTTCCTGTAGCTTGGGTTGGATCCTGCTTTATCTTATAAAAGCAACCTGGAGGCTATTGTAGTGGATTGGCAGATGTTACAACCTGAAAAAGGAAAACGATTTACTAATTGCAGGTAATGTCTGGGTATGTAGGCTGCTTCTCTGTGCAGGCTGGAGCTCTGTAAGAAACAGAAATAAGGTGTTTCTACTAGTGAAGGATGCTCTGAGAATAAATATAGGAGTGGTTGGAGACAAACCTACCATAGGGTCTTGTATGCACTTTTTTTGGATGCATCAAAATGCCCAGACTTGAACCAAAAACCACCAGAGAAACTGAACATCATCTAGTTAAATGCTAATGTGAATTGAAACAATACAGCTCTCTAAAGGATTTTTGTGCCTTTATTATTACGAATTATGTCTCCTTGAAGGTCCTGCCTAAGTAATGGTGAGAATGCAGTAATCTTAAAGATCTCCTGTTTTCTTGGTTCTGTATGGCTAGTTGTTTTGGTTTCCCATGAAAAATAGATGGGAATGCAAGGAATGGGAAGAAAATGTCAGAGGGCAAACAACTTTAATGGCAAGATTGCGCCTAACTCTTCTTCAGGTTCTGGGGTGTTCCAAGGCGACAAACAGTATGCATTTAGCTTGTTTGAAATACTAATCTACATCCTCTGTGGATGAGTGGTTCAATAGATTTGATTTGTTTGCAGAGTTCCTTCCTACCATCTCCTTTGACCTCTAGTACTGCTCACTGCAAATGAGTTACTGTGACTGTGTGTGATGTTACCTATGCCTATGGTGTGTTCTTTAATTGAGAAGGGTTGTGTACTGAAAATGCAGGCATGGCTGTCTGGAGAGGAGCTGTGGGAGTGCTAACGGTTGAGTAGGAGATTTTTTCAGATAAACCCTGCTGATATGAATGAAGGTGGTATTTGTTTCCATTTGGAGTTCGCAAAGATGCAGGGAGCAGAATTCTTACAGTCCTGTGAGCTACATAGTCTGTGGCACAAATTTGTGATTGGGAGAGCTGAAATGAGAAGTCAGTTAAAAATCTTTTATAAAGAAATAATCAGGCCAGTTCTGACCTGACTGACCTCAAGGGTTGGTGACTTGACTTCATTGTGTTTATAGAACTGTGGTTGAGGGGTTAATGTTGTGGGATGGGTAAATACATGCGCATAAAGGAGCAGGGGAAGCCTGTGGATCAGCATCTCATTGCAGCTGATTCATGGCTGTGATCACTCTTGCTGCTCTGAAGTATTTGTTTGCCTTTTAAATTGTGAACTTAAGCTATCTTACTTGAATGTTTTACCATTTTAATTCCTAGATGGGAATGATGAGCAATCCCAGCCCTTATGGCCAGCCATATAGTCAGAATACCGGGCAGCAGATTGGAGCCACTGGACTCGGGCCTCAGATGCAGAATAAAGCTGGACTGCAGAATAGCTTACCACAATTTCCAATGGACAAGAAGCCAGTTCCTGGGGCAGGAATGCCTAACATGGTAAGTAGAATGACAGGTGTCTCCAGAAAATGTTGTAGTAGACCAAAGGGGAGCAATATGCTCTGGTGTTACCATGTTATAAGTTTTTGAAGCTGTCATACTCAGTGTGAATGTGTGCTCTGAGTTTACACATAATGCACTTGCTTCGACTCCTAAAAACACTGATATGAAGGAGAGGCCTGAGTTGTGTTTTCTCTGTTTCTCTGCACCTCTACTTTTCACCCTTCAAACCAAAAGATTAAATGGAGCTCCTTAACTGAAGTGAGCTGTTTGGACATCTCTGCTCTCCTCTCCTTTCTCTTGTGGTTGGTATATTGGGCACCTTCTCCTCAGTGTAGCTTTGTCTTGAGGATTGTTTTCTTGCTTGTACTCACTGATGCTTTTGGGAGAGAGAAGTGTACTTCTCAAACAGATATTACCTATGACAGGGCTTAGAAGCCCCAGTTGTGTGTTCATTCCTGTTCTGAATTCCATGAACACACAGAGCAGTCCTGATGCTGAAGGGACCCTGGCTGGTGTTGCTGTAGTAGCTCTGTTGCTTCCCCCTTGCCCCTCGACACTGTTATTGCAGCAAGACTTAAGTAAAGGGCCTTAATGTTAGGTTGCCTAGCTTGAGTCTAACATAGGTGGCTGAATGTGTTTGCCTCGTTTTTTAGAAGCTTAAATTGGTTAGGGGTGTGACATGCAACATATCTTGCTTCTCCCCACCCCCTGCATCTTATTTTTTAATTTGGGAAACAAATTCACTTTTCCGAATATGGCTTGTGTTTCTCCCTGCTTCAGATTCCACACCCCCACCCCCTGAGAGGGACAGTCTCTTGAGCTTAGTAATTGTTGCTTAAAAACCATTTCCACATAACTTTTGTATCTTTGAACTAAAAAGGAGTTCAATCTTGTGAGTTTTATTTAATGTTTAAGTTGAGCATGAAACATTGGAAGTCTAGCAAACCAGTTGGTTGTATGGAGCAATAAAGCATCAGCCAAAACTTGCTGTTCAGAACCCCAGCTGTCAGACTTGTGTTCTGTGCAGAGTAACTCTTTTGAAGTTGAACTGCTACCCAGCTGAACCTAGGAATAAAAAGTTGCTGCTCTCTCAGTTGTCATTTAGAATGACAGGTTGCAAACAAGGCTGTTACAATCATACTGGAACATAGACAAATCCTGAGGAGACTCAGTAGTTGGTGAAGAATTCTTGTAAAATCAAAGTTTATTGCTACTATTGAAAGAGCTATGGGAGAACTAGAGTTTAGGAATACAGGTAGCTGAGCTCTAAAAATCTCAAGAAATGTAATCTAAAACCCTCTGTGAAGAGTCTGTTAGAAACTGTGGCCTGTTGGAGTGATACAAGCAGCATAGAGTCCTTGAGCCTCTTTTCTTTGAGTGCTCCTCAGATGTCACCTGTACAAAATAGGAAGACATCTGAAGAAATAAACAGAAGTACAGAAGTACTACTAGATGTTGCTATACTTGACATTAGTTGTGGCGTGTATTATCCAGAAATTGTGCTACATCTCTAGCAGAGTCTAGGAGATGCTTGTTTTGAATGCCTACATGCAAGTTTGTTGATGGAAAAAGGTTTCCAGAACTTCCCCTTCATTCTCCTTTTCTAAGAACAGTCAAATTGAGGCACTTTATACTGAAACAGAGGGAAAACTCTATTTGCTCTAAAAGATGCTTTCTTCTGTTACTGCAAGAATTGTGGATGCAGCTTTCTAGCCTCCAAAATGAGGAGGAGATTTGAGGTCTAAGTGCTATTAGTATTTTCTGGTTGGTCTAGCACCACCAATTAACCTGAGAACATGTGCAAAGTTCTGCTGCCATTTGATAAGGCAAGAGCTGGGACGAGGAGAGTTGATACGAGGAAGAAATTGGGGCTGGCAAGAGAATTATTGCCAGGACTGCAGTTAAGGGGTATATTTAATGAGTCATCCAGAACTACAAGAAGGTAGGGTATTCCCTCCATCACAAAATTTAGTGGTTGTTTCTCTTATTTATTCTTTGTTGTTTATTTGCTAAATGGATTATTCTCAAAAATAGATTTATTTCTGGGAATTTTCTTTCCATCTTCTCCAGGGTCAGCAGCAGACTCCCCAAGTTCAGCAAGCTGGAATGGGGCCAGCAGCTTCTCAAGGAATGGGGTCTGGAGCACCAACAGCGGACCCAGAAAAACGCAAACTCATTCAGCAGCAACTAGTTCTCCTCCTGCACGCTCACAAGTGTCAGCGGCGAGAGCAAGCCAACGGGGAGGTGCGACAGTGCAACCTCCCCCATTGCCGAACCATGAAGAATGTCCTGAACCACATGACACATTGTCAGGCTGGCAAATCTTGCCAGGGTAAGTGGAGGAGCAGTTATACAGATGTGGTCAGTGTTTGCTGGACAAGAAGGGCTCTGAGAGAGACGGAGAACTAGTGGGTGGCTTGGGAAGTAGATTTTCTTTTTTTTTAACTTCTCTGTCCACTTAAGAATGGAAATCATAACCTAAACTTCAGAGGCTCAGAAGTAGTTAAGTTAGAGGGGACAAGATAGTACAAAGAGATGAGTGAAGATCTTTTGCTTAACTTTTTAACTCACTAAGATCTTTTGGATGCTACCTTCTGATAAGGGTAGACACAAAGCAGGAATCTGCAAGTAGGAATCTACCTGTCTTCCTTAAATGGAAGAGACAAGACTCAAGCAATAGCTAGCCAGGAATTAAGCTACTACTGACACTGGTAAACTCTTAATCTATTATAGCAGCCAAAGAATACGTATACTACCTTTTTGTAGCCTAGGCTCATCTGGGTTGTGTCAATTGCTGGCATCACAATTGCTTGGTACAGTCTACCTGATGCCTAATGTATATGGTATTATCCTTTGAGCCAGGGAGACATTGGCTTGGGTGTATAACATGGAGCTTTCAAGTAAGCTTTAGTTGAGCCAGTAGTACTTGGAAAAAATCTATCTACATTTTCTAGGGCTAGTTAGTGCTGAACTGTTACAAGTAATACTTTACTGACCTGCGTTGTCCTGAGAGAAATCATTGCTCCCTACCCAGTTTGTGTTGACCATGTGGAGATACTGGCAGCAGTTTGTAAAAGCTTTTCATTCCTCTCCCTTTCTCAGTGGCACATTGTGCGTCTTCCCGACAAATCATCTCACACTGGAAGAACTGTACAAGACATGACTGTCCTGTATGTTTGCCTCTCAAAAATGCTGGGGACAAAAGAAATCAACAATGTAAGTCTACTGGGGAACTCTGTGTATTGTATGAACTATAAAATGCATATCGGGAGTTAAACTTTCTTGCACCCAGGTGACAGTGGTGATGCTCTTGGACCTGTGACCATGTAATATGATTTTCCTCCTGCTTTAAAGTCACACAGTATTTTTCTGTCTCTGATAGCTGGTATTTGTGGAGAGTTGTAAGGGTGGACAAGTCATGGCTCTCTCAACCAAGTCTTTTCACTACCACCTCTTCCAGCTGGTCAGATTCTGGAGAAAAGATACATGCACACACACAGGCTTGTGTCATTTTAGCCCTGATAATATTTGGTTCTGTCTTATCCTTTGTTTGCATCAGGTGTCTTTTCTGCCTTGTCTTTTTTGTCCCCTTGGTCCTCCTGCCAAAATCTCTGGCAAGGTTTTTGTCACTGTTACTTGTATGATGTTTTCCTCCTTTCTTAATCTTCATTTAGACTTTTCTCATTACTATTGTGAGCTGAGGTTTCTTGCTTTAAGAAAATAATTTAAAAAAAAAAAAAAAGACATTGCAATGGCTGAAGAGCTGTATGTACCCTTCTGCCTTTAGCCTCTGTGACATGATCTGCCTCTGTTTTCAGTTTGAAGCAAGCAGATGTGTCCTAAATACTTAGAGTGGGATTTCCTCTCAGCAGCTCCAAGGGAAAACAGTATGTTGTTAAAATGGCTGATTGGGTCAAAATTTGTCTTCATGTTTCATGACAAGTTTTCCAGACCTGGCATCTTCTCTGCATTCTCACAGAAGGAGATGTTTTAGTTCAGAACAGCCAGTGCACTCTTCATGTTCTTTCCCTGTTCTCGTGGACCTATTTGGTGACCTCCTGCTGTACTTACTGACTTGATATGTCTCTTCCAGCGCTGCTGGGTGGAGCTGCAGTAGGACTTGCAAATGCTGGCTCCGTGGGCGTGGGGCAGCAGACAACGCCCAGCATAAACACTACCAGTCAGATAGACCCCAGCTCCATCGAGAGAGCCTACGCAGCCCTTGGACTGACCTATCAAGGGAACCAGATGCAGACACAGCCCCAGGCCCAAGTGAAAAATCAGCAACAAGGACAGTCACCCCAGGGTCTGCGCCCTATGAATCCTATGAGTAAGTTTGTCTGGTAGTGTTAAAATACAAACTGCAGGCAACTTTCCTGTGCCTATAGCTAATGCAAGTTTTCTTAACCTAGTATCTTAGTACTGCTAGTTAATATGCAATTTTTTAGACTTGAGGTAGAAAGCAACTCTGGGAGCATTAGAGGGCCCAGATGCCTTCTCTTGGAAAACAAATTATCTGTGAAAAGTATTTTCTTTGGAAAAATTGTCTGAATTTTTTTTAAGAAGCAATTTTCCAAAGCATTTTATTTAATGCTGTTTTGTAGCTTTATAATTGTACTGTAGTGCAAATTTTGGGCTTTTTGGATTTTTTAAGTGGAAATGCATGTATTGGAATGCTTGTATTCAAGTGTGTACTTCTTTGCCACTCAGACTGCAGCATTTTACAGTTCTATCTCATATATGTAATCTTTGTTTTAAAAATGAAAAGTAGTAAATAGCAGACTTTCAATCCTGTCATGTGGACTCTCATAACTATAAATTACCTGGGTAGCTTACTGCAAAATCACAAGTCTACATACTTTTAATTTAAAATGCAGTTAATTCTAACCTGACTATCACTGGTGTCAAGTGAAGTAACCTTTAACCATCAAATCTACTTCTGTTAGATTACATCACAGGAGTTTTTCTCACCCGCAGCTCTTTGCTTTTGAGTTGCTCAAGTAGAGGTGGGTTTTTAAATGGAAAAAAGGAAAGATGGACTGATAAATCTCTATCACAAGCTTGTATGGGATTGCAGTGATCCTGTCTATAATGCCCCATGACAAGCTTGTGTATGGAACGAGTACTGTGTATGCACAGGATTTGCATGTGGAAGGACCTGAGAAATTGCAGAGGAAAGTAGCAGTTGGCTGCAGACTGCAGTTTGTGCTATTTCTGCACCAAAAGACATGCTACTCCTGAGTTACTCAGGAAAAGGATGTTCATTTAAGAATACTTATAATTCTGTTTCTAGGTGCAAATCCAATGGGAGTGAATGGAGGAGTAGGGGTTCAAACCCCTAATCTGCTGCCTGACTCAATGTTACATTCAACCATGAATTCTCAAAAGTAAGTTGAATTATTCTTTGCACCTCAGTGATTTTGTTTTGATCTGATGGCACTTCTTGCATAAACAGTGGGGTAGATGCCATTGATGGCTGTCCCTCCCTTTGGATTTTGTAGCTTTTGTTGCAGTTTTCCAAATCCTTGGGTAGGACAGCATGTACTCTTTCATGGCGTTGTTTTGGTGTCTGTGCAGCTATTTCTGCAGAGTTTGTCCATTGATTAGGGAATGGATGAACTAGCACTTTGTCCTAACATTATTCTAAAAGAGGCTATGACTGTAAGATGACTAAGCTTGGACTAGACTTTTGCCCTCAACTCTTGCTCTGTTTTTGAAGCCCCATGATGAGTGAAAGCGCCAACATTGCCAGTTTAGGAGCCATGCCAACAGCTCAACCATCCAATACTGGAATTCGAAAACAGTGGCATGAAGACATTACTCAGGATCTCCGAAACCACCTTGTTCATAAATTGTGAGTAGCTAATATCAAAACAATATTCTGTTAGGTGAATTGCTGCCTCTGAGGTGTATATGAGGGGCGGGAGGAAGTCTAGCTTCCAAAACTAGGGGGCTAGAGAGTGAGCTTTGTTAAGGAAAGCATAAGCCTGAAAGAGCTGCAACTGCTGGCTTGGGGCTGTTGTATTGGAAGCGTCCCACTCTGTACTCACAGCATCTACATGGGGCAGTCCCCCCCAGGAGCAGTAGCAGTGCCACAGTCTGTTGGAAGTTTTGCTTGCTGCTTTGTGTCCAGATCACTGGGGTTAGTGCTGATGTCCCTGTCTGGGGGCTTCCTAATCACTTGTGTGTGGGGTGTTTTTTTTCCCTCTCTCCTCCCAGAGTCCAAGCCATATTTCCTACTCCTGACCCGGCAGCACTGAAGGATCGGCGTATGGAGAATCTGGTGGCATATGCTCGGAAAGTGGAAGGAGATATGTATGAATCAGCAAATAGCAGGGTGAGATGCTGTCCTCTGTCGTGCATTCATGTATCTCTGCCCTGATCCCATAGTGGATGGAGAAGAGGCAGAGTTATAGCACAGATGAGAGTTCCAGGCTAAAGAATTGTGTGTCCAGGGGCCGCTGGATGGGGTCTAGGAGCCAACCAGCTGCAGGCTTCTGTCTGGGTGTGCCAAAAGCCAGGGTGGTGCCTGTCAGTGGGTGCTGTGCCTGAGACTTCTTGGGGTTCCCTGGAGGCAATGTGAAGTTCTTCACCGTGGTTCTCCCAAAGAAATGTTAGGCATAAGAAGAGAAACATCTGGCACTGGCCTAATGGTTGCCAGCAGTGCCCCTTTTTGCTCTCCTGCCTGTGCAGCAGCCCCTGCAAAGGGAGAGCCACCCTCACCCAAGCCAAAATGCAAAATGCTGTTTTGCAAGCTGGATCACTGACACCTGTTGTCTTCACTGAAGGTGCATGTCATCTCCTTTCCTGACTTGTATTCCTCCCCAACAGGCAGAGTACTATCACTTGCTAGCGGAGAAGATTTATAAGATTCAGAAGGAGTTGGAAGAGAAACGAAGAACCAGGCTGCAGAAGCAAAACATGATCCCAAATGCTCCGGGCATGCCACAGGCTCCCATGAGTCAAGGGCCCAACATGGGACAGCCCCAGCCTGGGATGTCTGCAAGTAAGAGCAGTTGGGTTACTGCCTACCTGATGCAGGGAAATCCTGTCCTGTCATTTTGGTGGGTTGGTGGCTGTTTTGCCCTCCTCATTTCAGAGGTACCTGGCTGCTCAGAGTTAAACAGAACTTTCTCCGCTTTGTTCAGAAGTACTTGCAAAATCTTTGCTTTGCTTACGTGTTACTTAAGGACCACAGATTATCTAGAAGATTTTAGTCTTCTGAACAAATTGAAGTATTGTAAACCTTTGCACTTACTTTGAAGGTGGAGGTAATGGAGATGAATTTGCATCCTTAATATTGTAGAGCTTCAGTCTCATTCACTTCTAGGATTGATTTAAAGATAACTTCAGTTACTGTAAGAGAAGTATACTTTCATAATATTTAGTTGTGCAGTGTTTAAAATGCTCATCACTGTTACGCTTGTTGCTAAGCAGAGAGTATGATGATTGGAGTGCTTAGGTATTTATGCTTTTGAAAGTTTAGATAGCACTTGTTCTGTGCCACGTTTGTTTTTCGGACAAATGGCCTTTCCAGCATGCAATGAAAACCAGATTTCACTTTTATTCCCCATGCAGCTGTCTTCTATTTCACAGTAGTTCTTTTACTTGAATTGAGCTTTCTAATGCTAAACATATTATTATTATATTCCCTGCTAACTGTGCATTAGAATAAAATTTACTTCTGAGAGGAGTTAATAATCAAAGCTATCGTGATGCTAGAAAGTGTATTGTCTCGTTACATCATTAGGAAGGCACAAGGCACTATAGGCTGTCAGTTATCTAATATATTTTTATTTGGTTAACAGATATAAAAAACAAATAACACAAATTGTGGGTGATACTTCTAGTTAGACAATGGAGAGAGGCATCTGCTGACATTATGATCTTGTATTTACAGTTAAGTCCTGTAAACAATTGAAATACAGGATTTTAAACTGTACCTTTATAAATAGTATCTCATCTTCTCATTCAACTGTAAAAGAGGAGTAGTATTTTTAACTGTTTGAGCCACAATCTGCTTTAAGATTATTTTTTTTTTTCTATGATTCTGGACTAACACCTCTGGAGACTGAAGTAGTCTTTGTTAAAACTAAATGCAACAGTTCTGCAAACATACTTTCTAGAGCACTGCCCTTCCTCACTGTCCCCCACCATGACTCTCCCTCCTGAGAGCTTCCTTCTCAGAAGAAAGGATTTTTCTCCTTGATTCTTTCAGTCTTCCAAATTCTTAGGTACTTTACAGTTGACTGGAGTTCCTAAAACACCTCATGGAAACAGATGCGTAGCTCTCAGTGGTAGTGTAATAAGTAGTCCAAGAAGGTAGGGTCAAAATTTGAATTAGTCAACTGAGGAGGCAGAAAACTTGCTGGTTTTTTCTTAATACTGCAGAAAGATTCAGTAGTGCCAGGCATATGCTACAAGAATCTTCACCTGAGTTTTTTTTTCTCCTGCTTAAATTTGAATGCATCTTGGTAAATGCAATTCTGGGTCTTTTTATGCTTGAAGTGATAACAGGAATTTCTGAGATTCGTTACCAAGATCCAAAAAAGATTCTTAAGGGTTGATGCTGTGAGTTATTTGCTGTAACTCCTGCAGAAAGTTGATCTTCAGCGGTAGATGTGACACTTCCAGTTATTTATCACGTACTGCAGTAGCTCTCAAACTTCCAATCTTTGATAAATACTCTGTTGAACCATATAGTTTTCACAGTGTTTTAAATCGACAGGTGCAGTAACAGTGTGGTCTGCAGAAGTTCTTGTAGTCTGGAATGTTTGTGAGCTACTGAATTTGTTGTCATACCTCAGTTTCTGAAAGCTGACTCCAAGTCAAAGGATATTTCTGTCAATGTAACAAGCTTATTTTCAAGGAAGTTTTGGTTTTGCATCACATTTTGAGGACTCTTCAAGAGTGCTTAGAATTACTGGACCGTGTCTGTATGGGGTTTTTTATTATTTGTTTCTTTTTACACATCAGTTTTAGTATCACTAAAATGTTTGGTGGATAAAACATGGTGGTCTTCTAAATGCCATAGTCTTATTCCAATGTCTTTTTTCCAGATGGTCCTCTTCCTGACCCAACCCTGATACGTGCTAATGTGCCAAACCAGATGATGAATCGCATGCAGGCACAGCCAGGTAAAGATCTGAAGAAAATTTGCTATTGTGATTTTGGAGGAGTCTTGGAATTGGGCAGCTCCTGCTAAAGTGTCATGGCACCTAGTTTTTTCATTTGGTTAAGAAAATGGGTATCTATGTTTATAATACTTAGACAACTATATATTGTATAGATAAAACCTATATATATGCATCTCTAGCATTTCATGATGTGAATTTGAGAGCTGCATGCTACCTGCTTGCTTTGTTAAATAAATAACTTGATACTTTTGGAGCTTATGATCATGTGAACGTAGGATGGTGGGGTCAGTCAAATGTGGTAGACTTCGTCAGCTTAGATGAGGACATCTTGATGGCAGAGAGGAGATGGTGAGAATTGCTCGGAAGGAAGGGGCAGAACCTTTATTACATATTCAAGAAGCATTGTAGCCAACATGCAAAGTACTTCAGGAGGTGAAAATACAGTTTTGGATTCAATAAGTGAATTACTAATATATAATTGAGATAATGCAACTTTCTGTAGGAAGCTGATCTTCAGCAGTAGGTGTGAGGCTTTTGATTATTGTACAACAGTAGATCTCAAACCTCAGAGTTTTTATAAGTTAGAGGAAACAAGTCTTTTTGAGGGGAAAAAACCCAAACCCTACTCTGTATTCTGAAGGAGTATGATAGCTTGGACATTTCATGTTTAAAATTATCCATATAAGTGGTTGATAAAAGGAAATATTTCCCTTACAGTATTGTGTGCTTGATAACTGGTTGTTAAGAAATTAAAATAGGAAGAAATTGACAGCATTTTGTCTCCAAATGTTGAATGGTGCCCAAAGGAGATTTCAGACCTTTGCTTACAAGTGTTTTTTTGGCACAAACACACAGGAATGAATCAGTTTGGCCAGATGAACATGCAGCTGTCACCGATGGGACCCCGGCAAACCCCTCCTCTTCAGCACCCTGGACAGCTAAGCCAGGCTGGGGCCATGAACCAGGTCAGTGCGTGGTTTGTCCAGGGTGTTGGGCTCCCAGGGTTGCTTCTGTCTGCTCGGGTTTCCTTATAAATAAATGAATGTGAAAAAATTCAAGCATTATTTCTTTGTTCTCTTGACCCTTTGTTTCCTCCTCTTGCATTTTCACGGAAAGAACTGTCTAGTCTATGGTAAGCCTTTAGATCTTGGTGATAAAAATTGCCTAAAAATTAAGTTTAAGTGACTCTTTGTGCTGTTGCATCCTTAAAACAAGAAACAAAAATTAATCTTAAGTCAAACACAATCTGAAATCAATATCCTTTTCCTTAGCTTAGAAAGGAAATCATCATAATTTCTGTCTTTTGACAGTTTCCCATATTGTATACTACAGATAAGCAGCAAGAATCAATTTCCGCAACAAGATAAATGGGCTTGGTTTTTTGTAACATGTTATGGACGTGTATACATGTCTGAAATTACTTCCTTTCTTTTCCAACAGATGGGATTTCCTTCACGTATGCAGCAACCAGGAGTTGGTCAGCCTTCTGGTCAGAATCAGTTTCTACAACAGACCCAGTTCCCTGCTTCTTCCCCAGGAATGAACACAGCAAGCATGCCTATGACTCAGCCTGGCAATCAGACACCAGTTTCTCAAGTACGTTTATGATTTTTGGAAGTGGTGTCAATGGGTTCTGTCATACTGGTTTCATTGTTCAGTTTATAGTAAACAACTTACTTTCTCAAGGTGCTTTTGGAATTATAGTCAAGCAAATTCATTTATTGAGACTTTGCTTTTTCCTGATGTAGCACTGGGAATGGCAAGGGTGAAACATTGCTTGCTTCTTCTGTGACAGAGGAATTTTTTTTAAATTTGGTTTTATGGAACAAAAGAGAAATTGCTACTCAGCATGCAGTAGTTACGAATTTCTTGCTGAATGGTGAAGTAGCAGAGCCTGAGAAATTAAGAGATGGTGGAATAAGTTATAGAAAGGCATGTCTATCCAGGACCAATGTGTGTTGCTGGCTTTGGGGGATAGGAGGGTTGTCACTACTAAAGATCTGAACTTACAGTCTAGCAGTTTCCTTTCTGTCCTTTCCCTCTCCCTTTTCAGCAAGAACCTTTCAGGCCAGGAAGAAGTAGGTAACATCAGTTTGCTTCTCGTTGATGCTTCTTCCTAGTTTGCAGGCAAGATTTTTGTGGAGTGATGGCTTTCTTTTTTCCTTGACCAATACAATTTTTCTGTAATCTTGTAATGGTACAGTTACAACTGTACTTATTTCTGATGATAAATTCAGTTTCTAGTCTTGGGGGTGGGGGCATGGGCACACTAAGTGTATTCAAATGCAAGTTTTTACTGTGGTGCATTGTCCCATACTCAGGACGTACAAATGGGCAGGTTTAGAAACACTTGCAAACTGGGAGGGTAGGTGTACTGTTCTTTAAAGATATCAACAACTATAAGTTACTCTGTTGAAATTTCCCTTTTAGAGATAAATAAATCATAAAACAGCTTTATGTTTGCATGGAGCAAAATAAATCAAATAGGCCATTTCTCCTTTTGAAATAGAGTTTTAAAAAACAAACCAGATAGTTTGTCACATTTTCAAAAGTATGCCAATAACTGTAGGAAAGCAGCCATTTGACAGTAATTTCTCTTGCATTTCTATTTCAAGTCATTGCAAACACGTACTTGTTATCCTGCAGGCACAAATGACCAGCGCTTCCTGTCCTGTGAATTCTCCTGCAATGGCTCCAGGTTCTCAAGGGAGCCATATTCACTGTCCGCCTCTTCCACAGCCTCCCATGCACCGAAATTCTCCTTCTCCAGTACCTAGCCGAACCCCAACACCTCACCACACACCCCCAGGCTTGGGATCACAGCAACAGCAGGCAGCAGCAGCTGCCACTACTGCCCCCACACCTACTCCTCAGGCAATGCCACCTGGACCACAGTCGCAAACTATGCACGCCCCTCAAAGGCAGACTCCAACGCCTCCACAGGCACAGCTGCCTCCACAAGTCCAGCCTCCAGTTCCAGTTACTCCTTCTGCAGAGCAACAGCAGCAGCCTTTGTCACAGCAGAGCACGACTGCATCTGTTCCCACGCCAACAGCACCGCTGCAGCCTCAGCACCCCACAACACCTGTAAGAAAATACTTTGTGCTTTCCTTGCAAATGTTTAAGTGTAAGGTTTAACTTTCAGTTGGTTTTTATTTTTGTCCTCATCTGTAATAAAATGGAGGTAGCTTCTGGCATGTTTAATAAGAAAATAGTTTTTTAACATCTGGAAGTAACCTTTTTTGCATCAAGACAGGTCTATAAATAATCTGATTTTTCCAGACAGGGAGTATTTTTCAGAATTCTAGTGCATGTTTTGAAATTTACTATGAACATGGATGAGGTCTTTAGTTACTTCTACAAATGCATAGTGGTAGTGTACAAATAGGAAAACAGGAGGTAATTTTCTGTATACTAGACCTCCCAGCATGCATTTCTGTTGCATGTTTTTCTATAATTGGAGTTGTGCAGCAGTATATTCTTCAGGTGAAGCAAGTAGGACAAGGGTGTGTTTAAACTTGGTGGAAATGTAGTATGGGTAAAGGGTAGATGAGAGAAAGAAAAGTAAGCCCATTAGATGCCTGTTTGCAATGTGTATTTTGTTCCCTTAGCTTTCACAGCCAGCCGTAAGCATTGATGGGCAGGTATCCAACCCCCCATCCACCAGCAGCACAGAGGTGAACTCTCAGCAGACAGTTCCAGAGCAGCAGCAGCCACCCTTGCAGGAAGTGAAAATGGATATTAAAACAGATGAAGGGGAACCAGAACCATCAGAGCTGCAAATGGAGGAGAAACCTGAGGTGGGATTGTTGGACAGTTGTTGGGTGAAATACCTCTATCTAGTGCTGCTAGGTACTTTCTGTCTCCATGAAAGCCATTCCTACTAGAGTTTGAGAGCTGTAGGTGCTACATGGTGCTGGTATTTTGATTGTTGTCTCCCTCTGTCTTCCTCAAGAAGGCTTTCTGTTTTCTGGTGAAATGGTGGTAGAAGCCAGTGGCCATAGGAAAGACCAGGATCATGTGGTTGCAGCTGTGAGTTATTTTGGTAAATGCTAATGTTAGAGGGCACTAAGGTCAGTCCACATGTTATTGTCAGCTGGTAAATGTTAGAATAGTAGATATTAGGATGAGAAGAAATGGCCTCAAATTGTGCCAGGGGAGGTTTAGATTGAGTGTTAGTAAAAATTTCTTCACAGAAAAGGTTGCCAGGCATTCTAAGAGGCTGCCCAGGGAAATCATTGAGTCACCACTCCTGGAAGTATTTAAAAGATGTGTAGATATGAGGCACTTAAGGTTATGGTTTAGTGATGGACTTGGCAGTATAAGATTTATGTTTGAACATAATAGTATTAAAGGTCTTTTTCAACCTAAATGATTCTATGTGTATACACTGGGCTCCTTTACTGGGCTCTGACAACTTGTCACTGGGGACAGCTAGAAGCATGGCTGCCAGAAACATCATCCTGGCAGCCCCATTGTATGAGAGACTGTCAAAGCTGCCTGAAGAGCTGGATGAGTACTTGTGTCTCTATTTGCAGGTCATAACTGGTTAGCAGCTCATCATTGCTACTACTGCAGCGTTTAAAGATGCATTCTAGCTATCTGCCCAAGTTTTAGTCTTTCAACTACAAAATTAGGTACCCTTAATCCTAGGGAAGAGTGGTGGGCAAGGATGGCAGATAGGTTTAAAGGACAGAAATGTGGGTGGGTGACTTCACGGGAGACTTAAGTGACAGGCTCTGAATTACTTTTCAGGTTAAAGTAGAACCAGTCATAGAGGAATGTAAACCAGACCCAATGGAGCAAGAAGAGAAGAAATCTGAAGTGAAGACTGAAGTACCAGAGGGAGAAGAAAGACCTACTACTCCAGCTACTCAGTCTTCTCCAGCAGCTGGGCAGTCTAAGAAAAAAAGTAAGCAACACTGTTTTGACTGGAATTGACTGCATCTCCCTGGAGAAATCTTTGAGGGGGAAAAAAACCCCCTGAACTTTCTTAACAAGCATTCAGTCGGTTTATATGGGTTGTTCCTTGTGACTTTTGGGCAACAATACATATGCTTTTAATTGGCTTTGGGCAAGTTTTTTTAAGACCTTAGTATTAGACATTAAGCCTTAATAAAATTGTTGATACAATAGAGATTTGAAATACTCCTCAGTTACAGATTTTTCTAGTCAAGTTTTTTCTTGGGATTGCAGAGAGGTGGCCATATTTGTAATGTTAACTGGCTCTATGAAATCTAGTGGTGTCTTCCTAAGATAAAAGCAAAATTCTTGTTCATATTTTGCTCATCTCCTTGTGTCCAGGTGATAATTTTAATATCCTATCAGAACTCAGTGTTGCAGAGGAGAAACAAGCCATGTTAAATACCTTAAACCCATTGTCTGCAGTCTTTTTCCATAGACCTCATATTTTCCAGCGGGTTTCTTCCTCACAGCTGTCTCTGCTATCTTTCTAATGTTGATTTGTTTTTTAAAGTTTTCAAGCCAGAGGAGTTGCGGCAGGCGCTTATGCCAACACTGGAGGCACTTTACCGTCAGGATCCAGAGTCTCTTCCATTTCGACAGCCTGTGGATCCCCAGCTACTCGGAATTCCTGTAAGTGTCCTAGCAAGATACTTTCCAGGTTTTAATTCAGAACTGTATTATGGCATACCTGCAGCTTACATCTGTCTTGTTAACATTTTTATATTGATGGATTTGAAGAGACTTAGCTTAGGCAGTGGAACATAAAATGTCTGACTTAGGAAAGTTTGTTTGGTTCTCTGTTCTTTTGATAAATAATAAACAGGTATACCATACATGGAAGTGATTACCCATACAACCCCAGTGCTGTGTGGGCTTTATATGAATGTTGCTTCAGGTTGTGATGCTTCTGTTCCTGAATTCCATGGGTGTTTCTCACCATTTATAAAACTTGACAGTGGGAAATTAAGCAGATCAATACCACTTTAAAAATGTCAGTGATTACTAATCTGTCACAAGCAAGGAAGAGGTTTGTTAAGGTCAAGTTTTCTGCTTCTTTTAGAATTGTCTTCAGAAGACATTACCATCCTTCAAGGATCTGTGTTCTAAAGTCTCTGGATTGACCTCACAAGTTTACTACTTAAACACAAATATGTTTTACATATTTATAGATACATAGAAGAACATTTATAGAACATAGAAGTCCTACTTAGTTGCTTTGGGCAACATTTTTTTTTTTAAAGGTGTTTTGGTGGTGGGGCGGTTAGGAGAGATACTACAAAAATTCAAGGCCTGCTGTATTATAAGTAGGCATAAATACTGCTAAAATTCTTTAACAAGCTCTCATTTGGCTGTCATATTCTGGGGACACTTGTAGGAGAAGTGGTCCCATAACTGGTTGTGGGGGTGGAAAAAGGCATTCTTTAGAGGAGACATGATATCTTTTATCATCCAATAAAGTTATTAATTTTTGTTTATTAGGTTGTCCGGTCTGCTAAAAACAGTTACTTTCTATTAATGCTCTTGAATGTGTCCTCAGATCAGAGTGGCTGCTAAAACATTGCCATTTCCTACTTTGTAATTGTCTTGCTGACTAAAATTAGAGTGGCTTTATTTCATCTCGAGTGGAAGAGCAATAGACCTTGAGAAATAAAGGAATAATGAAGAGAAAGCACTGGGGAGTGGTATGGTATTACTTAGAGAATTCATTGTATGTCACAAGCAGTTTGACAATCAAGTCAGGGGAGGAACCTGTTTTCCTTGATGCACTGCAGAAGAATTTATATGCTGAGAATGCATATGCTGTCATGTCACAAGATAGTTCTGTAGTTCTGATACGCTGCGTATTCTTGCAGGATTATTTTGACATCGTGAAGAACCCCATGGACCTTTCTACTATCAAGAGGAAGCTAGATACAGGACAGTATCAGGAACCGTGGCAATATGTAGATGACATCTGGCTCATGTTCAATAATGCCTGGCTGTATAATCGCAAAACATCTCGAGTATACAAGTACTGTTCCAAACTGGCAGAGGTGTTTGAGCAAGAAATTGACCCAGTTATGCAGAGCCTCGGTTATTGCTGTGGAAGAAAGGTAAGAAAAGAAGTATTTTTAGTCCGCTGCTTGCTTCCTGATAATTGAAGGGGGATACAGTGGTTGCAGTTACTAGCAGTTATGATGCGTCAAAAATTTTGGAAGTTTACCAGGATTTAGCAATTTTCAGTAATCTGATTTTGATGTTTTCATGGATCTTCTAATTCTATCTAGTGCTTAAATCATCTGTTTATAGATAGGCCCTTGTAGGGGGAAGAGTCAGTAGCTGAAGACTTATTTTGATTAGGGCAAACCCATTTGCCATTGCAAATTAAACAGATGTGGTTTTGTTACTTCAGAAGAAGTGCTCTTTATTTCACTGTGTATTGAGACTGTGTATTTCCATTGTCTTATTTTGATACACTTTCCATCTTTGAAGAAGAGCTAGCTTGAGAATAACAGCCTACTGAGCATTTTGCATGACTAGCACTTCATACATTTGCTGTACTATGAGAGCTGTGCACAGAATAAGGTGGAAAATGACCATTGTTTCAGTCACGCTTGCTTCCTTTCCATGGAGAGCAAGTGGAAACATGTATGAGTACTAAGATAACCCATTCCTCTTTGCAGCTGGAGTTCTCGCCACAGACTTTGTGTTGCTATGGCAAACAGCTATGCACAATCCCTCGAGATGCCACTTACTACAGTTACCAGAACAGGTAAGGGAAATTCACTTGGTGCAGTTTAGTGCATGCTGCAATCAACCTGCTAAAGACGTGCATGTATTTACATATACACCCTCTTTATATGTGTGCTCCTTTGTGTTTTAAGAGAAAATTTTTCTGGAAGTGCCCTTGAATAGTTTACCTTGTGTGTTAATGATTTCTTCTGCAAAAGTTCGCTGCAGCCTTTTCTCTTCCTCTATTTGTTTGCAGAAACATGATATTTTACTAAATTTTTATCCTGCAGTTAATTAAGTCTTCTATTATCTACAAATCATATAGAAAAACCTGTTGTCTTTGCTTCCTGCTACGCAGCAGTATTTTTCATGCAGAATGCTGAATAAACTCTGTAGCAAGTATATTAATGCTCATAATACATATTATAGACTTGGCAAGTCTTTGTTTTTATCCTGATGTTAACACTGAATAGCAAACTTATTTTTGTGACGCACATCTTCACTGGAAGATTTGTGTATTCAGATCTTCAGTAGATCGATGCTTGCTTTTTGTCCCGAAGTTTCCTTAAGGGAGTTGTCTTGCAGTAACTGTCAGCAGCTCTGTAAAGTGCTGTCACTTCTGCAGCTCTTTTGAATAATGTTTTTTGACTTGGTGTTTATTTAAGGATTTAAACCTATTTGACGTCTGAAAGAAGGTTTCTTGATAGGCATCTCTTTGCCAGTTGGGGAAGCGAGGCAGGATGAAGCAGGGAGATACATGTTTTAACACTCCCATGTCCCCTGGCCTGTAACCACACTGCACCTCTTAGAGCAAAGGGCTGGCTATCTCCAAACTATGTCAACTCCATGAATTTAGTTCCTACTCTCCTGCTTTCCAACACCTTAAACAGACAAAAATCCAGAACAAAACACAAAGGCTTTTACCTTAAAAACCAAGAAGATTTTGCAAGGGTTGTGGTTATTTTGAGCACTTGGTCAGGTGAAAGCAACCAAATCACTACAGGAGTTAGATCTTAACCTTCTTAGGCTTCATGAAGTGAATAGCAGTGAATGGAGGTTTTTAGGAGTGAAGAAGTAGAAAAGCAGCTTATGGTATCCCAGAATAACTATTGTACTTTTAGACTTATATAATGTAGAGCTTTTCATATCATGTAAGTATCTTCTGCTTACATTTATCTGTGGGCAAGCACTAGAGGGTCAAAAGACTATTATAAAAAATATAATGTGCTTTACATGTTTATCAAACATTAGTAGGGAGTGTTTGCACTATAATAGGTACATACATGTGACTTGCAAGTTACATTATATACACGCATATATATCTATAGACTGAAACGTACAGTTCCAGAGGTACTGTTCTCTGCATTATCTCAGATGAAAACTGTGAGAGAGGTTTAAGAGGTCTGTCCTTTTAGCCTAACGGCTGCTGTAGTGTTGGTTTGTGTGGCTTGTTTGAATTTTCTTTTATTTTTAAAATATATGCCTTAGTAATGGAGAGGCTGCAGTTTTAGAATATTTGGGGGGGCTGGGGTAGAATTTTGAGTCAATCCCCATTTCATTCTAGTATAAATTAAATTTTTCTCAGTCATGCTTGCCGTCTTGATGCCTGGACTGTTCTAAACTGAAACTGGGCTATGGCGGAATCGTAGCAATGCAGAGCATTATGTGTGTAGTTAACTAAATACCTAACATTAACACACAGTTTGACAGTTCTATGATTAACATTTGTAAGGTTTTTGAAGACAGATTTTATTGTTCTTGAAGCTTCTGATGTTCAGCTTTCCCTTGCAACTGGGAGAGAATCCCATGGCCTTTCAGCGTGTATACATTTAAGATGGAAGACTATCCTTCTTCCATTGATCTCCTGCAGATCCTCCTGCCAACAGAACTGCTATGCTGATGTGCAAGCCAGAGTAGCAGTTCTTCCTTCCTTCTGCTCTTTCGCCTTTCTCATTTTAATTCTTTGCTGTACATGGCATGGATTATTAAAATGAAGAGGGTACGGGTATGCTAAAATGGAATACTCTTGTTTAATTTGCTTTAATCATTTGCTGCTTGTGAACCCATTTGAGAGATTTAATGCTAATCTGTGCTTTGCCTTGGCTTTCTGCTTTGTGTTGTCTTGTCCTGCTTCTATGTTTTTGTTTTTGTCCTGCAAACCCCCCTTTCTTTGTGTGTGTGTGTTTTTAATTTCTTCTTCATGCTTGTCATTGTCTGCACTTGGCTTTGATTGCACAAAAAAAAACCCCAAAAAACACAAACCAAAAAACCAAACACAATGTGGGGCCCATAAATCCGCATCATTGAATATCCTTGTCGCCGTTGATGACCTGCTCTCTGCTCCTGTCCCTTCCTTGGCCTGCTGTGATTGGTGGCTTCGTTGCTTGACTTGGGCTGTGTTGTGTGGACGGAGCAGTTCACCCAAATATGGCCTTCTTGCTGACAGGTATCATTTCTGTGAGAAGTGCTTCAACGAAATCCAAGGGGAAAGCGTTTCTCTGGGAGATGACCCATCACAACCTCAAACGTGAGTTACTTGTCTCTACTTGGGCTGTGCATTCATAAGCTGTGTTGTGGTCTGTAATACTTCCTCAAAGGAGAGGAGTTTAGTTTTAGGTAATCGTCACTGTAGGCTAGTGGAAGGTGGACCAGATCCAGATATTCTGCATAAAAGCCAGGACTTGTGCTGCAGGTTGGTTGGTTTGGTTTTTTTCCTTTAAAATCTGGATTGACAGAACTACGGTGAAAAGTAAGTACTTAGTGCTTGAAATTGCAACTATACCAATAGACGAGAAAGAAGAGAATAACCTTTTTTTCTGGAAAAATGTGAAAGTATTCTACTGCAGAAAAATAGCCATGTCTGCAGGCAGGTAGATGACAGACAGTTTGAAATAGTCAAATATGCCATTCTATGTATAGACTGGCTATGCTATTAAATTTGTGTTCAACAGAAGCAGGCAACCTCCTTTTGCCATACAAATATTTTACTGTTTGAGTGCTATCTGCTTATGAGAAAAGCTCCGTGGTTGTTGAGGAGATCATGGTAAAAGGCTGGGCATGGATTTAGTTGCGTCTTCCATGCTGAATGCAAACTAGTCTCATTCTGCTTTACCTTCCTCACACCTCCCCTCAAAAAAAAGTAAATCTTGAAACAGAATTTTTGGAGGCTAAGGAAGCCCATGAGGGAAAAATGAGTGCCAAGCAGTTATTCTTTGAGCTGTTGAAGAAAGCTCTTTGGGGGAGGGCATTGCAAGAGCACTGCAGATAGAAGCAGGTGAGGAACTTGAAGTCTGAAGCTAGGGGTAGAGTTGTTGAAGTTTGTAACTGGACAAACTGAGTTAACTTTCACAGGAAGTAGAAGTTGTCTTTACCAGTATCCAGGTTGTGCTGATGGATGTATCTAGAACAGTAGTGAAAGAATCCATTGTGGCTTGGGAAAGATGTAAGAGTACATCTGCCTTTCTGGAAGGAAAGAAGAAGAAATAGTGTCCGTATGCTGTTCAGTGCAATGTGCCATTTCCCTGTGGATAGTATGGATTACAACTGTAGTAGTATAAAAGACCCAAAGTTTAATCATTATTGCCCGGTTTTGTTAATATGAGATGTGGGATATGAGGTACTTGCGCATGAGAGAATCAAGTATCTATATACCTGTAAATCTGTGTATAAAAATAAACACAAACATATCTGATGTTTATTTGTTTAGCTGATAATGATCATGTTTAGCATGATCTTTCTTATACATATAAGTTGTAATGGTTTGCCACAAACCTTAGAGTCAGGGCAGGATGCAGAGTAGAGTTTTGATTTTTACTCTAGATTTGGAAACGTGGATGCTAGATACAATCTTTTGTGGGGTTTTTTTGTTTGGTTTTTTTTTTTTTTTTGAAAATGAAAACTATCAAAAACTCTTTGAACACAGGCAATGGTAAGAGATACTTCCAGCTCCTGATATTCTTTTTCATAGCTGGTTAAAATGCTTGATTGCTGTGTAGAGAAAATGGAGGCTGGAGGCCGCACATGAGGAGTCAGTACACTTTTGAATGTTCTCTTTTTACTGGTGCACAGAGATCCTGCTCCCTTCCTTTCTTCTCCCAACCTGTAGTTAAAATGAACAAAAGCAAGAAAAATTAGGAATATTTCAGGTCCCATTTACAGTTCTAATCACCATATTATAATAATAATTTGAGATATTGGGAGATTGAATTCTTGTCATTTATCTGATAGGGAGCTTAAAATATTCTGCAGGTGGCACTATTCAGAACAAGCACAGAAATAAAAGAATAGGATGGTTAGTGCACCCTCATGCAAGTTGGATTGAGCCTCTGTCGTTGCTTCTCAGAGGCGTGTACTGATCTTCTCACATTATGCAGCACCCTCTTCAGGGTAGATCCTCAGGGATCTGATATTTTCAGATCTGGGTATTCTTATATGATTTTTCTGGACTATTATGAACCAGGATGGTGTAAAAGATACCTGGGACCTCACTGTCAAAAAGATGGAATTTCCTGCCTTGCAAATGCTGTAGGGAAGGTAAAGATAGTGTAGAGTCATGGCTGGGCTGGGGTTGCAGACTTCGGAAGCTGAAATTTATCCTTTGAAGTTAATCTAGGAGGAGGGCTAGGGGCATCTGAAATAAGGTAACCTATCTTTCTCAGTAATCAAAGATAACTGGAATTTTCTACATTCAGAATATCAGAGAGGCATATCAAATAGTCCTTTCACTATGAAATACTGCTTGGATTGGTCCAAAACTTGAATGTCAACAAGTTTTACTATTTATCCCGTAGTAAAACTGAATAAGGGAGCAGTGTGGTTCTCTACAAGCTGTTGTCCCATAGAAAAGAATGTTTTCCATAGGTGAAGCTAAGGGTGGCATATACTTTACTTGTCTGTTAATTTGTGAAATACAACCCCTTGGGGTGCCAGGGAGTGTTTAAAAAAAAAAAAAAAATATCCACACACCAACTCATGAATAGATGTGTTATAGCATGAATGTATGTTGTCTTGTGTTAAAATTGAGTTTTATTACCTGTTTCTCCATAGCACAATAAACAAAGAGCAGTTTTCAAAAAGGAAAAATGATACACTGGACCCTGAACTGTAAGTAATGCTGTCACATTTTGAATGATCCTCATTTCATTGTAATTATTTTGTAAAAGATGTGTTATTCATTCACCATCAGTTTGGTTTTGCAATGTTTTCCAAATCTCCTGTAGTTCTGTTGACTGGCAGGGACTGCTCAGTAAGCAGCATATCTGGTGTTCTGTGCCAAGAACCCAAACCACCATGGCTGGACTTGAGAAATATGTAACACTGTATGTTTGGGTCAAAATTACTGCATTTTGTTGTCTTGAAAATGTATTCAACAGAAGAATGAATGCAGATATCTCTGCTTTGAAACCATGTTGTGGCAAATGTTCAAGTCTTAGGACTGATTTGAGTCATTTGACAGCAGCTATTTTGGTGCTGTTGGCTTTTCTAGTTCATATTTTACAGGCAGCTGTAGTAGATGGAAAAGTAGTTAAATTTGAGTCAGCTGGTGGTTCTACACTGCTCTGGAGGCAGAACTATAGACATTCAGTGAAGTTAAGGTGATGCTGACTCAGCTGCTTTGCTTTTTCTGAGTTTTTTTGAAGCTCTTTACATGGTCTTGCATTATACACCTATGCTGCTACTCTGCAAAAATTATCCTCGTCTTAAATGAATAAGCAAGAAGGATATGTATTCTTCCCACACCATCCTTCTGAGGGCATAAGGGTCAGCCAATTCTTCTGTTTTACGGGGCCTGTGGGAAGGAGAGAATAGTAACTTGATTCATAACTTTTCTTTCCCTTTGTTATAGTGAAGACACAGCCTAATGCTAGAATACAAGTCTAACCTACAGTATAATACATGTGCTCTACATAAATGATAGCTATTAATTCAAAGTATCAGACTCTTATCAATAGACATGTTCAAAAAGAGTCAGACTGTCCTGATACATGAAGCACCCCTAGGTATTTTTGAGAATTACATTCACTGGCATCTGTGAAGTAGACCGTATCACTTATCTTGCTTGTCCTTAAATCTCTGCTAGTCTTCTGAAAGTGGCTTTGATATCCTGTTTTCTTCCTTCCTACATTTCTGCGTATATTTGCAATGTACTGCAGGCTTCAAGCATAGTGGGGCAACTAACAGCCAACTATTTCTCCCAGTTCTTTGCTTCTGACACCTGTGAATCCATTTTCCTCTCTTTGTTATAGCAACAAGCAGTTTACAGGTTTTATGCTTAGAAGGTCTTAACTCTACAAGATGAGTGAAGTGGATGGCAATAAGGAAAGAAAATGGTAATAATAAAGTGTCCCTGCATAGTCTACCTGACTTGAGCTGATGGATTCTTAATTGATTCTATAGGCTGTTCTCAGCATAGATGAGCCCTCTATGTTAAATGGGATCAAAAGCCTAAATGCTAGAACTCCTCTAATGAAAAATTACAAAATATACAAGCAAGTAGTGATACTACTAACCTTGCTTCCCTTCCCCCTACTTTTTCCTTCTACAGATTTGTTGAATGTATAGAGTGTGGAAGAAAAATGCACCAGATCTGTGTTCTTCATAATGAGATAATCTGGCCTTCTGGGTGAGGAATTTCTCCTTCTTAATTAGAGAGTATATGGTAGATTTAGTGGAGTTAGTGCATAAACTGCCTTATATTGGTTATCTTTTTTTAAAGTGTCTAATGGAAGAAATTACATTCCCACCTAAAAAGTTGACAGAGTCTGTAGGGTAATACCAAATTTACACATCATATCTTAACTGCGTTGTGTGTGAAGTTGTCTCTAATCTTAAATGTTTCTAACATTTCTTTGTGTGGAAGAGGGCCTTTCAGCCTTATGTTTCAGCCTTTTATGTTTAGAGATACTAGTCCCTCATGAAAAGATGTTTTAGTTCTGGTAACAATTTTATACTGATCTGTTTGCTGTACAAATCATATTGCTTTGTCATCTTAAATTGTAACAGCTAAAGAATTTAACAGGTGAATTCACTTTTTTTACTTTGGTGATCAGATTAAATTAAATATTCCATGGTTCTTAATCAACATACTGGTTTTTCTTCTGATTGCTTTAAAAGTTTGAGGGTTTTTTTAAAGCTTGTAAGTTATATGTAGATAAAGCTCTGTAAAAGCTTAAATGTTCCCTTTCTTGACAAGAAAGCTATGAGTTACCATTCTGTTTGTCCCATCCACATTGGTGCAGAAGAGGCAGACATCCTGTAACTGAGGAAGAGTCTGCCTGTCATTTCATGCTGCAGTGTATTTGGGCATTTGGAAAAAAAAAAATCAGCCTTATCTCACAGTCATCAGAGACAGCAGCTTGAGACTGTTCCAAGAATACTTTAAGCCAGTATTGTTAGAGAGCGGAGACCCTGTTTCCTGGGCTTGCAGGTGGTGACATGGGTGACTGACAGGCAATGCATCCCCTGGAGCTTAGATCCCCCTCTGGAGCTCTGAAACAATTGGGCTGTTTCTTCTAGCACTGTTCTTTGTGCTATCTTTTATTTCAAATTTCAGTTAAGGTATTTTCCGGACCACATAAGATCTTGTGAAAGATTTTGCGTCTAATGGTCAGATGCTATAGGTTCTGACTTGCGGTGCTTTTTCACTTTCTCCTTTTTTTTTTTTTTTTCCTTCAGCTTTGTCTGTGATGGCTGCCTAAAGAAAACAGGACGAACCAGGAAAGAGAACAAATTCTCTGCTAAAAGTAAGATTCTAATACTTGCACCAACAAATCTTAAGTAATTTGTTAAAAATATAGAAGAGGTGGCTTTTATGCTCATTTTGCACTTATTTCAGGTTTTTTGAGTTAAAGGAGGATACTTTTGTTCAGTTCTGAACATCAGTTCTGTGATGTTCAGAATATTTACATTTACAGGTATTGTCATTGGCCAGTACTCTGTCGTACTGGTTTAGAGCACAGCTAGTGAAAGACACACATCCTTTTATCTCAAATGCAGTATTAATTGCATTGGAAATAGTTGCTGTGTGAGTGCAGTCTAACTTAAAGTTATGATAACGTGTTCAAGTCACTGTGACTACTGCTCTTAAAAGCTTTGATAGACATAAAGGTTGCATCACCTGGTAACAAAACTCTGTAGACATTTCCTCTTGATCAAAGCAGCTGATTTGAAGGCAGTGTAGGGAGAAACTTGTGCAGTCATTGTCCATCTGTTTTATAGACAAAATAAGTCTTTCAGAAGGTTCTTAGGTTAGTGTACTTCTTACAAATAGTGAGTATTTACATTTCTGCTTTAAGAAAAAGCTAACAAATAGCATCAATATGCAGCAAGCCATTCAGTGAATGGTTTCAACATCTGGGTCTTTTTCCAAAATCTCCAAAATCAAAACTCCCTGGATTTACCAAGAATGCAAGAGTTCTTTTATGGTTTTCGTATCAGTTTTTGTTTCTAGCATCCTCTATGCAGTGCAGACTTAACATAGTATAGGGATGCTTTACTGAAAGGTGTCAGATTGGAAAAATGAAAATTTGGCAGGTATATATCACTGCCAGAAGTAATGGACAGCAGTGAGACAGGCCGTTACACCAGAAACCTTAAACTCTCTTTCAGTTTTAGGTTTTTGTCAGCTGATGTTATGCTTGTACTTCTTTTGTATGAAGATTGTTTGACAATAAGAAACTTCTAAACTAAGTACGCTACTTGCAGATACAGTTGTATTTAGTTGTTCTTTCCATTATTGAAATAGATTCTTTTGTTAGGTGGAGAGACTAACATGGCTGGTATGGCTTTATAGATAATATACATCTAAATGCAATGTCTGTTCTTGAAGCTATGTCTGAGAGCAGTATTTTGTAATCCAGTTTAAATAATTAATAGCTTCTATTTAGGAGGAGCCTTAATTGTGATTGACTTTTAAGACAAATAGAAGTAGGGTTGAAATACAAATTCTTGTTTCCTTTAAATAATGTATAAACCATAAATGTGCTGCAAGTGAAAAGCATCCCACCCCATCTAGAAGTGTTAGTGTTTAAAGATAAAGCTTTAATTTATAACAACATACTGCATGCATTACGAGTTACTTTTCATTTAGCTTCTGATTAGAGAAATCACATCTGAACAGCTCAGTTTTGTGTATATTTAGTGCTGGTTTGTTTTTTCTCCTGCAGGGTTACCGGCTACAAGACTTGGTACCTTCTTGGAGAACAGAGTCAATGATTTCCTAAGACGACAGAATCACCCTGAGGCAGGCGAGGTTACGGTCAGGGTGGTTCATGCATCTGACAAAACTGTCGAAGTAAAACCAGGAATGAAAGCAAGGTGTGTATGTTCTTTCCTTCAGTTTTTAATTTTGCTTTCTTTTGGGGAAGGTGGAAGCTATTTGAATTGACTTACTGGCTACTCTTTTGGAAAAACAGACTGCTGTACTCAAACCTCACCACTAACCAGTTCTTGACAAAAAGATATTACAGCAGCATATTAATTAGTTGTGATGTGTCATCTTTTTCATAGTAAAAAGTGGATGCCTTGTATTTGAGTAGTCTGTAAGCATTTAACTTTAAAATTGCACTAAAACGACACTTGCAGTAGCCCTATTGTTGCCTTTACCTAGTGCCGTGTATTCTCTGCTATGACAATGTATTTAGTATTCCTCTTTACTCTGTAATCTGCAGGTTTGTAGACAGTGGAGAGATGGCCGAGTCTTTCCCTTACCGAACAAAAGCCCTTTTTGCCTTTGAGGAGATTGATGGTGTAGACTTGTGCTTCTTTGGCATGCATGTACAGGAGTATGGCTCAGATTGTCCTCCACCCAATCAAAGGTGAGGAGCTGCATCAAAGTTTATTTTATTTTGGCACTATCTCAGTTGGGGAACCTTTGCAAGCTCTCTATAGAGCTTCAGTGTTGCATATGTGAAGAGTCTTAGTGCTGTTATGTTCTAGAAACTAAGTAGCTTCTGTAGAGAGTATCTCAGAGTCACTTCTTCCTGGGAGGTGCTGGCTTAAGTACTGGCAGACAGTACTGCCTTAAGGAGCAGTTATCAGTATTCTCAAGGGATTGAATAGTTTTAGAGAAATGAGTTTAGGATATCAGAAGAAAGCTGGTTTTCTAGAGGTAAGTTAGAATCATAGGCTTTGAAGATTGCTGTTGTACTGGATGCTTCAAATGTATATAATAACGTGAATAAACCTGTAGAACTATTTTGAAATCTCTGCTTCTCATCATGCCTTTTTTGTTGTTGTTTGGGTTTTTTTGTAGGCGAGTGTATATATCTTACCTTGACAGTGTTCATTTCTTCCGCCCTAAATGCTTGAGGACTGCTGTCTATCATGAAATACTAATTGGATATCTAGAATACGTCAAGAAACTAGGGTAAGTCTTTTTTTAATGTTATCTTCTGTGCAGCGTTTGTGCTACGTAGGTCTTATTGCAACATCCTATTCTGCAGAATATGGTGCCTAAATATCAACCAGTGGTAGAATAACTTGGCAACAACTGCGTATAGTTGAAAAGGAGAAAAGATAAAAAGGGATTGCAGGCTTTTCAGGAGAGGCTTATGCTTCAGATATTTTTAGGTTTCCAAACTTATGTAAAACTTCCTTAAGTCTAAGTAGAAAAAATGTGCCTTTTTATCTGGACCATAAAATCTTGCTGGCCTTGTTGATGGTGCAGTCCTCGTGTAATATCACTGTTTTAATCAGATCATTCCTTTGGGGCTTGCAAATAAGTTCTTACCCATATTTATAAAGGAGAAGGGTATGGGTGTTCTGTCTGTACTGATTAACAGCTATGTAAGGCCACTAAGAAATCTCTTATAGAATGAGTAGTTGAAATAGTGAAAACCAGAAAAGTTAGAAGAAGAGGAGGAGGGTATACTTGGGACAGCACAAAAGAGAACACAGAACAACTAAAAAGATGAGAAAGGTGGAAATTAAATGACCAAGATTACTGAAGTAGAAAAGATGTTGAAGTAAAAATCAATCTATTGTCAAAAGTTATCTATGTTAAGAGTAGTTGCATGAGAAAAATTAGGGGAGTCAGAATGGAGGTGGGTGGCACTGTCTTTAGTACCTCAGTGAGATGATATATTCCTTAGTACTTCAACGGACATACATTAGACTTCCTTCTGCTTTTCAGAACCTGTGAGTCTGTAAAATTGCTGCATAGAGCTCAGGCCTCAGTTTTACTTAATGCTGTTTTCTGTGCTAATGGGTAACGTTGAGTTTTCATTTGGGGAAAACTATTTTGGTCACGCAGTATTATCCATCTCTCCCTCCTCGGGCAGGAGGAGCAGCAACTGGCTGCAGTCCCCAGGGTTTGGGTAGGATTCTGCAGGGCCATTCCTCAACATGGCAAGGATGGGTATTTTTCTCTTAACTTGAGATCTGATTATTCCTCCTACTGGAGTTCTTTTCAAAAAGTAATAGAGAAGAACTGAGGATGAAGAAATTATCTTTGTGGTATTTATATTCTCTGCAGCTGTTACTGTTTGGATGTCATCTGTCTTCATACTACTTTAGATTGTACACCCAATAGCATAGGTTGACAGTAACTGTTTATTCCCAGATATAGTTATGAAACCTTTTTAGTTAAAAAGTTAAACAGAGAATTTACAGTGGAATAGTGAATTGCGTAAATAAATCTGTTTTTAAAATATTGCTAGATAATGAATGACTACACTGTCTCAAGGAAAAATAATTCTGACTTTTACTACTGAAATACCTCGTCTCCGTCTTTCTCTTATAAGTTAGTTCGGAGGTGGCCATTACAGGTCTTTATCAGGCTTTGTTTTTTATCTAGAGTGAAAAATGTGCACATTTCATATAAATTCCACATATAGCACTGCATTTTTAAAACTTAATGAGAAAGATGGTAATGCTATTGCATGAATGAAGCAAAATGAATAGCAGAATCAAAATCTCGAAGAGCTATAGTTATTGTCCATCTAGTAACACCAGCCAACTTTGTGGTGGCTCCATCTCATGGCAGAGAGGAGAGCAAGCTCTAGTGTTAATTATCAGAGCCCACATGTACTTTTTTTGTCTGATGCCAGGTATACTACTGGACATATCTGGGCATGCCCACCTAGTGAAGGAGATGACTACATCTTCCATTGCCATCCTCCTGACCAAAAGATACCCAAACCCAAACGACTGCAAGAGTGGTACAAAAAGATGCTGGACAAATCTGTGTCAGAGCGCATTGTCCATGATTACAAGGTTTGTTAAGTGTATGTTTGTAG
>VYZX01007910.1:29023-51903 GCA_013401335.1 Brachypteracias leptosomus | reverse complement strand
GATTAAACAAGGTTTTTTGTATTTGTAACTGTTCCTGTTTGTATTAGTAACTGTTGTAGTTTTTGTATTATTATTATGTTGTGTATGAAATTTTCTGATTGCCAATCAGAGTTGTGCTTCCGGCATGTGGTCAGCGCTGGTGGGTATATAACAAGCGAGATTCGAGCGAATAAACAGCAATGCTTTGGATTACATTAGTCCATGTACGCATTGTCCATTGATCTCCCGCATACTAGCATCTCATCTTCAGTGGCTTCTCTTTTGCTAAAACTAGATGCTTTCCCTAGTTACTGAATTAAAACTCAGTTAATGAACGAAAATCCTTTAAAAAGTTTTAATGAAATTTCCTTGTATTTCTAGGAGTAATGTGATATGTCAATATGTCAATATCAACTGAGAGCTATTTTGTGTAGAGAAGATATTTCTCTGACGAGAGAATTACGAAAGAAGAAACAGATTTACCCCAGGAGACTAAAATAGGCTTTTAATTTCATAGAAACATAGGAGAAAAAAAGATAAGAAAAATTGACAGATTACAAAAATAGACTTGTGTTAGCCTGGTATGACTGGAAAGGATAAAACTAAGTTCATTGACATGTTGCATTTACTACTATGAAATTCTCAGACCTTATAGGTCTGTAGTAATATGCAGGTAAAAAAGTGTGAATTTGTATGCAATTTTTTTACTGTCAAATAAAATACATAGTGTGAGTCCCCAGTTCTGTGTAGGTCATTTCTTGGTAGTATAAACATTGGGAATAAATCAAACACTATCTCACTGTGGGAAAATATTTCAGGTAAACAGATTAATGCAGTCCAAGGTATGTTATACAAACAATGGTGACACTAGAGAGTTCATAGGTCATAGATAAACTTAGGAGAAAATAGTGCAGAAAAAGATTAGTGTCCTTCAATCTGCAGATGCCAGAACATAAAATCAAAATAAAATAAAAACTCTAGTGAGTCTATGCTCTTATAAAATATATTAATTCTAGATCTGTACCATTTGCACTAGATCAATTCTACTTAGAATATTTAGCTGTAAAATATTATGATCTCTTTTTCCCACGTAAGCAATGAGGACTCTAGATTCAGGTCCTTGGCCTCCATCTCTTCTTCTACCACTTGTTAACTCTGGGTATTCTATTAGCAAATGCATCTGTATCTTTCTGTGTTGTTTCTTAAGTAGCTTATCTTTAATGCTAATCATCATCTTTGCAGTTCCTTCTGGATCCACTTATACAATAAACTTTTCTCATTTACACAGAAAGTTTGCTTCTTGGTGCTCATTGTTTCATGTGAGTATGTGTACAGAAAAGGAACTCATTATCCTCTTCAAAACATCCTTTGCTATTCTAACTGCAAAAAATGTATTAAAAAACCCAAAGATTTTTATAACAATTAGGCTGCTGACTCTTGGTTATCTTGATTTCTTTATAATGAGCCTAAAGAAATGGATATTCAAATTAAAAAATAATCTAAAAGACATTTAATCCAAGTCAGATACTTGGACTCTAAAAGTTCCTATTTCTCTGTTTTATTTGAAGGAGAACTTTGAGTGAGTTGATCAGATGTGTACACTTGCTTGGTAGTTACATACAAGTGAGTGAAGGGAATCAATGCCTTTTATGTGGATATAATTTTCTGTTGCACTGTCAAGCTGCCTGGGGTGTTTTCTGATGTTGTTTGGTGGGGGGTTTTTTTTGTACAAAACTTGTTCTGTGTTTATAATGAAAATATTCCGTATTCTTGAGCCAATAGATAAATAGGTAGTACTTTATGGGAGAGAGAGATTGGGACATTTTCAGAAGAGATAGAAACAGTCTACTTGAAAGAATGAAAAGGTTTAAGAAAGGTAATTTCAAAATACCTCATGACTCATAGCAAAACACAGCATTTTATTCCCCTTTCATCTTTCATGGAAGCTTTTATTATTCTTATATAGCTGCAGAATGCAGCTGAAGAATGCTAATATTTGGATTTTAGGCAATTGCTGATAAAGTGACCATATCTGCTGCTTTGCCAAAAAAAAAAAAAGTGGGAAGGAGATGAGAAATACAATTGAACAAGTCATCAGGTTAAATTAGAGCATTACAAAGGCTGCTCCAAATTAGGCTGATTGCCAAAGAATTCAAAAGAGCTCTTGTCTCAGCTCCTAGACTGCAGAAGGTTTCATAATCTGACAGTATCTTTCTAAGGTCAGTTATGCAAATCAGTGCCAAGGATATTTTAGCAATATGGGGCAAAGCAGCCTTCAAGTAGTCAAAATTCTGCCCTGGAGACTTAACAGTAAAGAAACATATGCATTCTCTTCAATTTGTCAGGATTTAGATAAAAGTCAGATGGACTGAATTTATCTTTATTCAGTTTTACTGAAAATATCCTTGATTTTTCTTTTAACAGACCTGTTTAGAAAGATGAATCTGAGATATACGAGAAAACAATACATTTGTAATTCAGTCATCACTGTAATTCTTTTTTGTGATGTGGAGACTTCTGCAGTCTTTGGCTTATCAGTGATTGAAAATGCATCTGAGCTTACACTTGGTATGACTTTCTTGTTTTATGCCCATATAATGCTGGTTGGTTGCTTGCTTCCTTCCTTCCCCTCTCTCTCTCTCTCCTCCAGCCCCCACCCCTCACCACACTCTTTAGTGGAAAATCATGTTAGCTACATTCTGTTAATCTAATACTGTAATAAAAATATGGTCAAAACTCCAGAGACTAATCCAGAACTATTGAATTTGATGGGAGTCTTGTAAGAGGTTTTGAGGGGACCATAAATTCATTCCATCAATGTTGTCAAACTTACCAGAGGCTGAAAAATTGCAACACTGTCTTCTACTTATTTATTTATGTATTTAATTATTTTTCTAGTTTGGGATTAAAAAAAAATTAGAAGTGGGCATATGTTGCAAGGAGAAAACTTTGTTTCCTTATGTTTCTGAGTAACCTGATCTAGTGGGAGGTGTCCCTGCCCATGGCAGGGGGTTGGAACTAGATGATTCTATGATTCTATGTTATATATATCTTTCAATTATTTACACTGGCTTTTTTTGATGGGCTTTCTCTCTAGAGCACATCTTATTCTCTATTGTTAAGGTGTAAAAATAACCCTTACAGATAATTTTGTGCTGTTATACTACATTATTGCTTCATACATCAGTAAGCCATTTAAAAACAAGTTTGTTTACATTTTCCATTGCTGGCTAGAGAGCTCAAGGTTCTAGCAAATCTCTGTACATTGAAGCATAGCTGAATGCTAACTGCATTCGTTTTCCCTGCTCACTACCAGTTAAATATTAGAGACTTAGAAAACACATTTAAGTGAAGATAGGAACTAGGCAAAGGTAACTGTGTAATAGTCCCTCAAAATTTACAGTATTGATCAGCTGACTTAGGGATAACTCTGCTGTTACATTTTTTACAGAAAAAAAAAAATCAAATTTTAATAATTTCAAAAGGGAAAGAAAGACCCTTAAGGAATATTTGTCATTTAGGACATTGTTCTTTCTTCTAAGTATTTAGTTCCAAAATGCTGATGGAATATCAGATCAATGCAACCCAAATATTCTACTGAGATTGTTTAAGAAACAAGAGTTAGTGGGACAGCCAAGGTATCAGACATGAGTACTCTCATTCTGTTTCTAGGTCCCTGGAAAAAGACTGTATTACCCATCGTTCTTACAGCTGAACAGTTTGCAAAGTTGTCTTTCAAAATCTTTCACTTTTTAATGAAAAGTAGTTTCAATGAAATCCTTGCTTGTACTTCTCAATAAAATACACTGTTTTAAATGTAGAAAATCAAACTTATAAATTTTTATTCAACACATTCAAAAAGTTAATTTGCCATCATGTAGGAAGTGATAGTTTGTCACATGAGAACATACACCTTTGGGTGATAACATGCATTTTGGAATGCTATTGATTTACTCTATCTAACCCTTAAAGTCAGAGAGGGGGTGGAATTTATAGTCATGGTAAGACTGATTCAAAAGAAGCTACTGCATGCAGTTGGCTTTGGTTGCATATACCAAATTAGAATATGTCTTTAGTATTCTGGGCACAAATTTTGACTTGAATAAAGCAAAACCTTGAGAAGCAGCAGCGTGTAAATCATTCATGAATAGCGCTTCTATTTTCTTGTAACTTGTAGCTATTTACTGTAAATAGGGAAGGATAATCTCTCATGTAATGTGATCATTGCCTAATTGTAATACAAAACGGGTATCTTTCAGCATATTGGGCATAATATTGTTGAAAGTCTGTAAAGAAAAACTGAGCTAAATTGGAATATCCATTAGAGCAAATTGCTTGAAATGAAACATGGCTTAAGTGGGTATTTAGTTCTTAACAATTTGAATGATTATAAAAATAAAAAATAATTGCAAGTATTTTTTCTTGGTGATGAAAAATTGACCAGCTAGTGCTAAATAATAATGACAGTCAAATTGCACAGTTTAAATGAATAAATGAGACCAGTATCTGTATTTTAGTCATAAATAATTAATACAATGTTTTTCACAAAGCTAAATTTGATTTAGATTTGTTTGAGGCGTGAAAAGTACTTTCGTATGCAATGGCAGTGAATGTCAAAGTACAAATAGTGTTACATTGCCTTACACAAGCTGTGTGGTGCAATCAAAAAGACTGCCTGGAAATCAGAGTTCTTGGGACTTTCTTAGGAGATAGTAGGAAATATCAGTTAGGGTTTAAGAGATGATATCACTGCTTTGCATAACTTAATGTTGAAAAATGGATGTGGTTCCCAAAGGAGCCATGAGAACCATTCATTGTCTAATAAATTAACACTCAGGTCTTAAGGCCATAGATATCCTATTTGGTAAAAGGACTATAAAAGCATATATAAGATCCTGTAGATGAAAACTGACTACAGCTGATCACATTTAAAGCAAAAGAAACTTTTGTGCAGAAATATAGTTACCAACTAGAATATTTTCCCAAGAGATGGAGTGAACTCATAAATTAAAAAAGTCGTCGTAACTGAACATATCTATGGAAGATATAGTACAGTTCAAATAGAAATTACAGATTTAGTGTAGGGATTACCAAGGGAAGCTCATAAGCCTGTCTGTACAGGAAATCATACTAGCCAATCATATGAGTTCCTGTGATTTTAGAGAATATGAATAAGAGCCAAAAATCCCAACTAACTTCAACAAATGAACCTTAGAACAAATGATGGTAGCTAACAAATATTCTAAGGGATATGTAGTTTCTTCTTCCAAAGTCAAGGAGATACTTCGGAGAGATTGAGATACTCAAGGAGATTGAGAAGTTTTATTTTATTTCAGTAGAAATTCAATTTATAAATGCATAGCCAATTTTGAAAATCCCAATCTGAGATTACATGTATTCTCCTAATTATATTGTAAATTAAGGAGGAAGTATTTATCCAGCACTGTTGGCTCTCAATACAGCTGTGGTGAGAGAGGTGGTAGAAGCTACTTCACAGGAAACATTCAAGGTTGGATAGGGCTCTGAGCAACCTGATCTAGTTAAAGATGGCCCTGCTCACTGCAATGGGATTGGACTAGATCATCTTTGAAGGTTCCTTCCAACCCAAAACATTCTATGATTCTATGATAATAGGTACATCAATTTGACAGTTCAGTTCAGTAGCTGCATCTGGTTTTAGAATAAAATAGAGAAGTAGAATAGAGTTTATAGGAAAAAATATGCAGAATTTATTCAATTATGCAGATATTTGAAATGAGGCTGATGAAAGTTAGAAAGTGGAGTCATCGTGGGAACATGAGTTACAGCTGCATTTCCATGCTAAGGTATCAAGGACTGTTTGCATTTGCACTGGAAGGTGCTCCTGAGTGCTCCAAGACCCTGGATATCTTTTGGTGGTAGACACATGCTAGGGAAACTTGAGGTACAACCAATCCTCTTAATGAATTGAAGGGATCAAGGCTCATTATTTGGCCCTCAGGGCAGGTGTCACAGTGTAGCTCACAGTCACAGAATTAAATTATTTTTGTTCCAAACTCCAAAGACTTCTTGTCACATGGATTACTGGAATAGTTGATTGGTTGTGCTATCTTGTCAGACACTTTTAAGGAAGAAACAACTAAGAGTATGCCAAGGAATGTGCTAACATTAAGCAGTATGAGTGACTGCGACAGTGGCTAAGCCTATGCCCTGTTTCTATCTCATATAGAAACAGCCTGACTGTAGAGAGCTATTCCTAGCCTTCTTGCAGATCCTATGCTTTTTCAAGTCTGTGATATATTTGTATGGCCTTGTAGTGACCATTGTTCTGCAACTTCCCAACAACAGCCCTTCATACAGACATTTCTGTTCCCAGTCTGGTCCAGGTATGTGTGTACTGAAGAGGATCAGCAAAACAAGATGGTGAGGGACTTTCAGCGTGGATGGCTCCTGATATCTACCACTGGAACAGGATCCAGCTTTGGATTGTTGTTGGAAGTGGATGAGTCAGGAACCAAGCTGGTGTTATAGAAAGTAAAGAGGGGTCCTGTATATGTGAACAAAAGCAACAATTTTTTGAGAATGAGGAAATACAAAGGACGGCATTGACCTACAGGGCAGTACTGGAAAGGAAGAAAATGAGACTGCAAACTGAAGCTATCCAGTTGGAACACAGCAGACACGAGATTAACCACCTGGCAAAACTAAGGAAACTTTGAGTTCACCTAAACTTAAATGAACTCAGTTGTTTTTTTCAGTAACCGTGAATATGTCAGACTGATATTCCACCTGTTCAGTGTTCTGTGCCATGTGAGTATGGCTTTTTATGCCCTGAAATCATTATTCTGTTTGTGGGACTGCAGCTTAAGTCATCACAATACATGCATGTCTTAAGAAAATTAACACATATCGATCATATCATCACTCTTCATTTAATCTTCCAGTGGTTAGAAGTTCATTTACCCTTTCGTCTGTTTGATCAAGTTATTAAAATCTGCAACAGTTTTCAAATTCACGAAGTGAAAATGTACTGGAGTTTACTTTGTTAGCAGCTTTTGTTTCTCTGTAAAATCCGTCAGAAATGTTCTTGTTTGTTTTATTATTTCTATCTCTAATAGATTGAGCTTAATTTAAAAAGAAGATTAATTTGTTAACTTTCTGGAATTTTGTTTTATGGTCGGTTGTGACTATACATCTTCATTTTCTTTATAGATATTAGCCACATGTTAAAAAATTAATGTAAAAACTTTGGAGGATGTTTCAAATGTTTTTTTTTAATTATTCTAGTTAATAATAATAAAATTTTATATTTGCATTACATTAAATGTTTCCAACATATGTGTATCATACATGTGTATAATGTAATACATAGGAACACAAGTTAGGCTTGTTGGAACCTTAAAGGTTATGTGCACATTAAACACAACTTTAATTCAAGAATCAGATGTGCAGATAGGCAGGACTATACATCCAGTCTTGAAAGAATCAACCAAAATTTTCAGGGTATCTTTTCTTTTCTTGGGGATCCTACCTGACTACTCACAGCTTCATCACAGCACAAAGCTTGAGTATATGAGCAGATGATATTAGGAATTTGTAAAAGACAGGCTTTGATAAGAGGGAGAGACTCAGAGAATCAACTTGATACGTAGAGGCAGATGTACAACATGTCTCACTCATCCCCATGGTGCAGCATACCTAAATCAGGTAAAGAAAAGTGTAGACAAGTGTTAATTTTGCTCTTCTAAGGCTGAGGGCTAGGCCAGAACTTACCTGATGTTGACATGGGAAGATACAAAAGAGAAAGCTAGGAGGAGAACCAGAAGAAGAACCATTTATATAGAGATTGCTGTTTCTACTGTCAGAGGTGAGGACAAAGGAGAGTAATAGTGCTGCCTTGGTTCAGTGGAGCACCTTCCTGTCCATCCTTAGCAGCTGCTGCAGCTACGCTATCCTCTTGGAGTTTGCAGTAACAGAATCTCACTGGGCTACTCAAGGCTATGCCAAAGCTGAAGTAGGCAGTAAAATCTCATCCATTTTGCAACCCCTAAAATTCTGTTGCCAAAAGACAATTGCCTCTTTTGTCCAGAGAGTCAGACAATCTCTGATTCCTTCCTTTCTTGGAGTAACAACAACCTAATCACATGATGATTTTTCAGATAGAAGGGAGTGATAAAATCAAGCTAGTATAATCAAGTAACATTGGAATGCCTTGGGTTTTGTTTGGAGCTTAATTTCCTTCCTTTCTAGTTGTTTTCAGCAACACAAAATACAAGGTGCAGACTCTACGAGCAACAAGCAACTCCATAAGTAATTTGTTGAAACACTTCTTCAAATGTTAGAGAAAAACAGTGACAATAACAATGTCTTTCCTTCTCTTTGCTTATCAGCCTACTTAGTGGCTGACTGAACATCTTCAGTGTAGACTGTGGAAGCCTCTGGTTAGTACTTCATTTTCTCTTCACTCTCTTAATAAACAGAAAATAGGAGGAAGAAAAAGTGAAGAAAAATATTAATAAAAATATAGATTCATTTTCCATCTGGGCTCAAATATGGAAAAATATACTCAAGATCTGTTGTTTGTGTTCATACAAATTTTGCTAATATTTATTGTATGCTGTTTTTGAAAATACAGCAGAACATGCAGCTGGAGATGGGGTTCCCTTCAGTGCTGTATGTCTTCTGTGAGGATATAAAAGCCAGGTCCTTTGATTATCAGCAGTGATATCACAACTCACTGCATCTTTTGTTGCCCCGGTTTCATCAGCAGAAGACAAGATTTTGTCTATGCTAACAAAACACTCAGGATTTTATGTTAAATGAGTTTTAGGCTTGCTCAATTCAGGAACCTCAACGATTGTCATAGAAGCAATTCTTTTCTTTCAGGACAGAAATAGCTAATGTATAGTAGTAATATTACTGAGGTAATTTTGTTTAAGAATATAGGAAGATATGGTTTATTAAGGATTAACAGACTAATTTTACTGGGCAAAACAAGTTTTATGGACGCAGAAGTCTTGCTGACACTCTGATATTACTAAAAGCCTATATATAGATTTGTATGTTCTTGTCCATTTGTATAGGTGTACTAGTGTGTTTAGAAAAATAAGTTATCTCTCCTACAGACCTTACCTCTATGTAAATGTATGTCATTATTCTTGGGCTAGGAGTCTTAAAATGATGTTACATTTATCCAGAAACCTGACATTATAAAATCTAGCACATTCATATAAAAAGCAAAAACATTCAGGTATACAGATACTCACACAATATTTTCTCTGTAGCTACACCACGAAGAAATAATATAAATCATCGCTTCTTAGATTATTTAGATTTTTACCTTTTTTTTCTATGCTTAACTTCCTGTCCCATAAGACAGTGTTAGAACTGCTGGGATAACTATAGTCTGTGTTTCTTACTGATACACATTTGAATGTCTTTTGTGTGCAATTATACTGAATTTATTGGATTTAAAATGTTTGGTTTCATAACAACTCCACTGTTGGAATTTTACTCTTAAAGTTGGGAATATGTATCATTATTTTAATTCCACTTGTTTAGATATGTATATATATATACACAAACATAAAATGACTGACTGGAATCCCAGAGAGAAAGCCATCAGATTTAGAAAAGTTTGCTTTGTTAGTTCTCTGAAAAATTAATCCATATGAAAGCTGTAAGTGCCACAAGATGAATGTTGAGACTGAAAGATAATTTTTTCTATATTCATCATACAAAATAAAAAGATTGAATTCCTGATCGAATACAAAAGAAAATTCAACCTTACCAAGGAAGCATGAGCAGACCTGAAAGAGCCAGGTATTGAGTTTTAAATTTCTTGCCCATTCTCTTTAACTCTGACTAGTGTTTTACTTTAATTGATCTACATTTCCATTGCTTTTGTAAGAGGATGAGTAAACTGCATCTTCAGCAATCAGCAATCTATTCAGGCTAGGAAAGTTTGTGATTGTTTTAAAACACTGCATAGACAAAGTATTCCCCATTAAGTGAGAGGCTATTTTCTCTTTCTGTATAAATCTATGACTATTGACTATCTCATAAAGGCTTCTACCATATTAAATACATCCACGACAGTTCACCGAGTAATCCATTATTTTGTAACACCAGTCTGTGCTCTGGGGATGAATTTATTGAACTTTAAAGCAGAATGTCATCAACAATCCATTTCATCTAGCTGCATAACACCCTTCTACCAATCACCCAGTGAAACTGTCCTATTTCACTTATCCTGTCCCATTCAATGAACTGTAAGTACATTTTTGCCTAATGATAAGGGCACTGGGGGCCATATATAATTCAGAGGCTGCTTGAAATGCATCAGCCAACTGGATGTTAATCCACTCACTGGAGGCTTTCATTTGATGTCTAATCTAAATCCATGTTTGTAAGCTCAGCATTATTATCATTATTATAAAAGAAGATAAAAATGAAGCGATATCACTGGTACTAATGACACCTGAGAATGGGAGTTGCATACTGTGAAAACTAGTTAATATAGTTCCCAAGTGCAAAAAGAAATGAATGAACTTTTGCATAGCATTTTGAAAGCACAAAGGAATACTCTGGTAAGCTTTTCTTTAACCTAGGTATCTACCTTAAAAAAATTAGCTGCCTAGTTACCAGAAATCCAGAGAAAAGAAAACTCTCACAGTGGGTGATATTCAGTCATTTCACAAGGTGCAGCAATAGAAAGCATAATGTATTTTCATAAAATTAAATTTAATTATAAACTACTATTCAGTCTGACAAATGAAAATTTCTCTGATGCCTTTTGCATGTATAAAAAGAAAAAAATGAAAAACTATGTTGCAAGAAATTTAGGTCAATCAATTATTTTAGTCTTTTCTTAAGCTAACCAAGAGCTTAATCACTGATCAAACCAGTAAACAGACTATCTCTTTATTAAAATAAATTGAAGGTCTCAAATATTGGTTACATTAAAGACAGATTAAAGAAGGGAGTGATAACAAGACAGTAGAACATTTGAGCCTTCTGGCTAATATCCAGAGATGTGAACAAGGACTTTGCAGTGTACTAGTGCTGTAAATCCCACTACCTGAGCTGATCGAGCTGTAAATGAACACACGTCTGGGATAGGGACTTAAAGACAGCTGAATGTGACTCTAACTTTACTGATTCTGGTGTGCTGTTGGCTACTGAAGCTTATGCTTCCTAATCATGCATGCTATTACAAGAGAAACTAGTGGATTTTTGATCACACCTTTCCCATTCCACTTCACATTTAGCTTTTGAATGTGTTGAAAAGATACTTTCTAAATATGTCAAAGAATCAGAACAGACCTCTCTTATCTATGGAGACCGGTAACAAGTGGTGTTCCTCAGGGATCGGTACTGGGACTGGTCCTGTTAACATCTTTGTCAGCAACATGGACAGTAGGATCGAGTGCACCCTCAGCAAGTTTTGAACACCACCAAGCTGTGTGGTGTGGTCGACACGCTGGAGGGAAAGGATGCTCTCCAGAAGGACCTTGAATGGCCTGAGAGGTGGGCCTATGCCAACCTCAGAAAGTTCAACAAGACCAAGTGCAACATCCTGCACCTGGATCAGGACAACCCCAAGCACAAATACAGGCTGGGCAGTGAGTGGATTGAGAGCAGCCCTGAGGAGAAAGACTTGGGGGTGTTGGTTGATGAAAACCTCAACATGAGCTTGCAATGTGCAAGTGCAGCCCAGAAAGCCAAGCACATCCTGGGCTGCATCAAAAGAAGTGGCCAGCAGGTCAAGGGAGGTGATTCTGCCTCTCTACTCCACCTGAAGTACTGCATCCAGCTTTGGAACCCCCAGTACAAGAAGAACATGGACCTGTTGGAGAGGGTGGTGAGACACAGGAACAGGTTGCCCAGGGGAGTTGTGGGTGCTCCATCCCTGGAGGTGTTCAAGGCCAAGTTGGATGGGGCCTTGAGCGACCTTGTCTAGTGGGACGTGTCCCCACCATGGCAGGAGAGTTGGAATTAGGTGATCTTTGAGGTCCCTTCCACCCTAAACCATTCTATGATTTTATATTTCAATGAAAAATAAAAGTAAGTTCTTTCCTGAATAGAGAGCCCACAGTTCTGTGGCTGATTATTCAATCCTGTAAGCAAAAATCATTCATCATAAACAGTACATTCAAATTCTCCTCCTTACTGATTCAGTTCCAACTAAATATAGGTGTCTTTCTGTTGAATGTAATGGAATCTGGATTAAATTTCTGGGAATAGATGTTTATCTGATCAAGCAGCGTAAAAAATAGAGTTTGGTCTACAGCCACAGCTACCAAAGCAACTTAATTTTAAGATACTGAGGATCATATACAAAATATTCATATATGTGCCAGGTACTTTTGAGTTAGAAGTACATTTGGAGAGAAAATTACAATCTGCTAGCAGTCATTCCACTGCAGCAAAAGGAGATTAACTTCATCAAGTATGTTATTTGCTGTGAATTATTTCTTCTGCAGTGTTACCATGGTTACAGCTGTGTTACTTATCCTCACATCATTATTATTTTCTTTTTAGTCATTATGGCTACACTGTAAATAGTATTTTATTTTTTTCTGAACACGCCATTTGCAACACGAATAAGAAACAAGGCTCACAGGAACATCAATATTGATATTATATGCAATGTGGCTTTGGCATTGACATTAATGTTCCTCAGCATAAGTGCAGCATGACATTCATATAAAGCAGCCGATCAACATTATTTTGCTGCTTTTGATTTCCATACTGATGTCAATGCAAAAGGTAACCTAATGAAGACATCATAAAAATAATATCAATTCATGTATTTCCACCATTGCAGTGTACATTACCCTTAATGTAAAATATTGTTTTGAGGTGGAATCACAGCCAACTATATTAGAATAAATCTACCTCATGAGAATATTAATGAGTTTTGAAAGAAACCAGAACAAAAAAATGTCTATACCAAAACTGGTGAGCTTTTTCAGCTAGTCCCAGCTTCCTATTAATTTTTTTCTGATTGTTTGCTAGTATAATGACCTCTCACAGCTTGATAAATTAGCTTATTCTTCAGTAGTGAATGACTAGTCAGCCAGAGATTATGTAGTTCTTTGGGAGACAAAGAAAACAAATATTGAATGTACATTTTCTGAGTTTAAAAAGTTTTCTTTTCCTGGAAAAAAAGGAAGTCAGGATTCACCTCTTTATACAGATCCCTGAGCTCAGAGAATAAAAGCTTTAATGTAAAATACACTAAGATGATGAAATCAGTACAGAAATTGCTAGAAATGTCATTTATTTTATAATCTCACTGAGTAGTTTTTATCCACAGATATGTAAAGTAGGATCTTTCTGACTTCTTTTAACTACCTACATTTAATCAGGTGAAAGTTGATGTTAGATACTTAAATAACTTTGACTGTCTTTATGTGCAGTGGAGTGGAAGGATCACACTTGAGTATGTATTTATATATCCTAAAGTAGACTCCTAAGATATGTCAGATTAATTGCATACTAGAAATATTTATCTCTATCAAATAAATAGCTAAGATATAAATGTCTGAAGTAAAATGAGGCTGTCTGTTCATCATGAAGCTATTATTCTCTCTCACTTTTTTCAAGTTTACCTTAGATCAATCAAAGTTTTAAAATCATCACTTTGTTGTTACAGTCTCATATACACTACTTTTTTCCTGATAACACATCAATATTTTTCTTAAAGTTCACATCTGTCTTTTCTGTTTACTCACATCACCAAATATGCAAAGATTTGAATCAGTTTTGAAGATTAAAACTAAGCAAGAGCAAATCTGATGTCTGAGTAGCAGGTATGTGTACTTAATCTAGCTTCTGTATTTCTTTATCAAAAAGTTTCAGATGAAGACTTGTATATAGCATTCAATAACACAGTCACAAAAATACAGTATAGATTACAGAGACACAAGTCTCTAAAACTCTTATTACAACTGTCAAAGTCCTTCTTTTTACAAACTTTATATTGATCTTTTTTCTTCTAGAGTCAGGAAGTAAGGCCAGGAGCCAAAAATGAGGAAAATGGAAAAAAACTCGTGATGATAGGAACAATAGACCTCAAATTTATTCTCATTAGTATATTAAAATTTGATGGACACAGTTTGCTATTTTTGTTTGCAAATAACCTAAAGGAGTAAGGGAAGGATCTAAATAATGCTTCACTGTTAGCTCAGGAATGAAACACAAGGCTGAAGATGACTCAAGTAAACAGTAGTTTCAAGCTTTCACTTTAAAGGCCTAAAAAAAAGTTGAAATTTTTTTCCAAAGATCATTTGTACTCCACACTGGGAAGAGATTGTATCCTATCCACATCTTTGATTGAGTTTCAAGCAAATGCTTTGCTTTGAGAAGTCAGGAGTAGAAACCAAACACCAGTCAGTAAAAAAAACCCATTCAGGCACTGCACACCTACCATTACTTGCCCTGTAGAGAAAATACAATTCTCTGGTAAGAAGTCTCTTATTTTATTTGTCAGCATTGCTCACCAGCCAAAGTGTTTAGCACCTTGCACATATTGATGTGGATTTTCACACTGTTGTCCTCTCTGGTAATTTATTGGTGTGTCTGTCAAGAATTTCTTCTGGATGTTTGCACCAGACCTTTGGTTCATTGAAGGCCATCTAGAAACAGTCTAATATCATTTGATTTCTGAGAAGCTGTACAGCCTACTGTTGTGACATTTCATGGCCTTGTTGTTTTCCTTTCTTCAGGAATCCTCATGCAGGATTTTTAGTGATTAATAAGATATATGTGTGCTGTAGCCCAGAGCAGTTGTCCTCTGAAATGTTCAGAAACACAGATGGTGACAAGAATTTATCTTTTAACATGTGTATAGCACAGCAGTATATCAGTAAGTAGGTCAGGGTACACAAGTTGCTGGTTATGGTAATCAGCAGGAATCACCAGCAGTTCCTTGGATGGGATGTTCAGTGCATACATGTGCATTTCACTTGTGGCAGACATTGTAATTGTTCTTGATATATCCACATAGATCCAAACCTTACCTTTTAATTTCCATACTTTCCTTAGGCTGGAATGAAATGCAACTGTGATAACTCCTGGAAATTAAAGCAGTCTGCTCTCTATGTGTTTCCATTCAAGAGAGAAGGATGGGACAAACTGATAAATATTTGACAGTGTGAAGATTATTTTCCCTCTGGTTTACTTGTTTTCTAATATAACTTGGGATTCTAAATTCATGACAACTTACATGCACTCAAATAAAGCAGTGTTTCGATAGTCTGTAATTCAGATCTCTTCGGAGATGATTCTTTCTTCCATGTGTAGATTGGCTGGCATGATTTTTTTATGTGAATATTTAATGGGAATTCTTTTTAATATCTTTTTTAGCTTGTGAAGTGCTACACTTCTATTCATTTTCATAACACCTCTCAAGGATGCTATGATAACCACAATAGTGGTCTTTGTTTATTATCTTTATTATAACCTGTTTCTGAACCTTAAGTCTCTGTTTTAGCAGATTAAACATCATCATGGCATGCTTCCAGCTACCAGAGCTTTCTCATTTAAATTGTTAAATTATTCAAATGGTTCAACTGTTTAATGGTTAAATTATTTAAAGGATTTTGGCATGAGTCAGCTAGCACTCTCCAAATGCCTCCCAAGTACAGTTTTGGAATCAACTCAGTCTGGAGACTCTTTCCAAAAGTGGATGTGATCATCCTGTGTTGGAAACTAAGATAAAGTTTAGTAGCAGAGGTTGTCTCTGTGAGTTTGTTGTAAACCCATAAAAAAAAACATTTTCAAAATTCCCTCAATTGTTTCAGTTACTAAATGGTCTATTTTCCTTATTGACATTTTGAAATAGGATATTTATTTAAATTTAAGTTTTTTCCTCAGAATTGGTAATTATACCCACTTCTAGAGCATATGTCTATTATTACAATGGAGCATATTCACTTAAAAATGCAAGAAGCTGTGACAATAGTTAATAATTAAAGTTCTACTTGTATTAAGATTATTACTTAGTAATATAAATATATAAGATACAACATAGAAAGGGACATAAATGTGGTAAAATAGATTTTAATAAATTGTGAAGGAATATTTCTGGGAATTTTCTTTCAGCACCTGCTCGGCTGTTGTGACAGTATAAATATATATTGCAAGTTTAAGGACAATGCAATCAGTATTATGAAAGTAAGGGATATATTCTTGATTACCTCTTGCTTTTGAAGTGTTTTATCGTAGGATCTGAATCTGCAAGTGAAATTACTTTTAGAGTTACTTGGTATAATTATCAGATCATTTACAGGAACATGTAATTACTTTGCCGTACATCATCTTCAATACAGAGTTTTTTTCTTTCACTTGCCAGAGGTCTGATCCTGTATCCCTGAAATGAAAGGATGATTTGCCAATGTCCTCAATGTCACTGAATCACACCATAATACATTAAGTCTTTTTCTAAAAATGTCTTTTGAATAAATTTATTTGTGCCAAATTTATTTCAATAATTCATTATAACCAAATAAATGTAAAAATAAATTAAAAAATAATTTTTGAACAAGAAATATTATATAAATATAAAATCCAAAGTTTGTCACAATTTTTAAACATACCGATTTTGCCTTTACAGGTTTCACTTTTTTTTCCCATCCATCGTTACATTTGCACATTATTAGAACTCGTGTCTTCTGCGAAGGAAAAGTCGACAAAGGAACATTGTCATATATTGAAATTAGATGACTCTGGCTCAGGGCAACAGTTGTATTCTTTCTTTTCCTACTGGATCTCCTGAATAGGTAGTTCATGCATGTCATGCTTCCATTTAACCATGTGCAGAACTTGTATCGTGGAGTCATACTCCATGATTCTTACTGAAGGGGTTTGTTTTGGGGGCCTTTCAGACACTTAATAGTACTTCACAACTTATGTTTCAGGCCCTACTTCTTCATCTTTAGTGCTGTTTTAAAAATGCATGCAGATTTTTGCTTTCTTATTTATTTTACATTCTTTGTATTTTGACAAATTATCTGTTGAATGTGCACACCTCATCACCATTAGAATCTCAAAGATTTTATCTTTGGAGACAGCACAGAACCCTTAGACCTTGGAATTAAAATCTTGAGTAAATATTGAGAGATATTGTCACAGTCTTCAAAATCTGCAAACCAAGGTTGCCTGCAAGGCATGTATAATACAGTTATGCAGAATTTTGGGGAGACTGGAAGTAAGGCCTCTGGGTTTAGCAGGAAAATCATCCATCGCAGAGTACAAATTGTAAAATAAGTGAAAAATACTGTCCCATATCTGATACCATAATTCCAGTTTAGTAGTGGAGAACTTCTCCTGATATTTATTTGCATGGTGCATGAGCATTATGTGTTTTTCTCAGCAGTTAGCTGATTACTTATGTTAGACAGAGAAGAGATATGGCCTGAGACAAAAGTCTGGTTTTCAGCATTGTAGTGATGGGTGGCCACCCTTATTCTTGTGTTTCATTCCATAGGTCCTCCTCTTGGTTTCAGTGAAAATGTCACTGCTGTTAGGAGAGTAGAATCATCATGATTCTTTGGGTTTCAGTGCTACGTTACCTATTTGAAACATGTATGACCCTAAAATTTGGAACCCAAATTAGTCCTTGCTTCTTCCTTCTATTTTTATGGAAGGCATTGATACAGAGAAAGGCAGAAACATCTGCTCACAAACTCAGCCTCCTAGGAAACTCCATGAATTCTACTAAATTCATAGCAATTGTTGAAGTAATGGAATTTGCTTGGGAAATATATTATGAGGTTCAGCTAGACCACTGCATTGTTTCAGAGAATGAGAAATGTACACTAGTCAGTGGTACACATTCATTTTCATGTTTTGGGGTATAGGCCCCTCTGGAAAATCTGTTTTTCTCAGAATGGCATTAATCAATTCTGGAATATTAATATGCAGATTTTATAGGATGCTGAGACACAGCTGTAATTCCCTGCTTTACTTATAGTATCAACACTTAGAAGCTGCAAAAGCTAGGACTCAGAACCATCACCCAGAGTCATACCGTCTTTTCAATAAAATGTGGAGGGGTGGGATGGAAAGGGAATAATTTATTTTTTTTTTATGAACAAATTTATACTGTATGTCAGGATGGTATTATAAGAAAGTGATGAATAATTGGCATAATTTGTAACTTTTATAACAAGGGAACTTCTGAACACTCCTGTAAATGAGATAATTTGCCATTGTAATAAGTCTGTCCCATATAAAAATTACTGTTAATGATGCTGGCACTGTTTGGCTGAAAGGAATAAACTTTTCAATAAGTTAAAACATAAATTTTATTGATGAAAACTGCAATACAAAAATCATGATTTTGTCCGTTTAACGTTAGATTTCTTTTAATGAAGTTTCTAGCTTTTCATAACTGTGCTGGGACTGGTCATATACTTAGTCATGCAAAAAGTCTACCCTGTTGTCCAGACAGGTGCAGAGCTCAGATGAGTATTACTTGGTGTGGTGGGTTTACCTTGGCTGGGTGCCCGGTGCCCACCCCTAGTCCCTCTATCACTCCCCTCGCCCCCCAAACCTCCGTCAACAAGGCAAGCAGGGAGAGAGTAAGATGGAAAAGAAAAACCCGTGGATTATGATAAAAAGCAGTTTTAATAAACAGCAGAGAAAGCAAGGCCGCGCACACGTGAAGCAAAAGCAAGCAAAGCTGTTACTCTCTACTTCCCATCCGCAGGCGGTGTTGGGCCTGTCCCAGGAAGCAGGGCTCCAGAACGCGTACCGGTTGCTCGGAGGACAAACATCTTCCCCCCGAATGCCCCTGTCCTCCTCCCTTTATAGTTGAGCTGACGTCATATGGTATGGAATATCCTATTGGTCAGCTCTGGTAGGCTGTCCAGGTTGTATCCCCTCCCAGATCTTGCTCCCCTGTACCTTTTGGTGCTGTGTAAGCCCTGCTAGTCATGACGCGGGTGTGTTATCAACACCCTCTGGCTCCCAGTACTGCAGCATGAGGCTGTATGGGGAAAATCAGCTCAGACAGACCATCTACACTTGGATTTCCATATTTACACCAAATGAGAACAGACCTTAAAATCAAAAGGTGAATTCAGTATTTATATTCGAAAGGTCTAATGTGTACTTCCTCTTCCTTTTACTATAATTAGCAAAAAGAAAGAAACAAAGAAAAAAAATCTTCCATTTCTACAGGGTCATCTACAGGTAATTTTACTGTCAATTGTCTAATTGTTAATTACATTTTCCACCTCAGGAAACAAATCTTATCACAATAAATTGAGAAAGAAAACCTGTATGTGAAAAGAATTAAAATGTTTGAAATATACCTTCCTTTCAGTGGTCCTACCTATATAAAATTCTTTTAACCATGTTTTTCACCATCGCAAATAAGATAAGCAGAAAAAACTCTGCTTTCAGAGACAACAGTGTAAATTCAGAGCGAAATGTATTGATAATGGCAGTGCTGTAGATTTATTTCTACTCACTACAAGTGGAATATAGCTATCTGTTATGGTCAGATCCTGTTTCAGTTTTGATAGTGGGAAACCTCTTTTGACATCAACTGAAATAGGTTGTTTTTAAATGCATGGGTAGTACCATACAGCTGCTTCTGTTTGGTCCCCTGTGCTAATACAACATCAGACCCATTTATATGGTGAAAAAACAAGCTTACTGGAAAATTGGTGCCAAACAAAGACAAATTACACCCTGACATAATCTGAAAATGCATGAACTTCTCAATAGCTTTTAAATTGGTACAGAGCGTATGAAACTTCTGTTATCTCACTTTCATTTACTTTATTTCCTGGACCTTTTGAGGCACTGAGTGAAAGGCATGGATAAAAGGTATGTTATTATTCTGTGGAGCACTTCTTAAACCAGTTTTTTTTTAGGTACTGTAGAACTAGGCTCATTAGTAACTGTGCAGTCTGTAATGCTTGTATAACTTCTTATACCACACTCTTAATGTACCTGGGTACTGAATGAAACAGAAGGACTAACATCCATCTTATGTTTGCCCTTTTGTCTTCTTCTTGGGGAAAATGAGCAGTATGGTGGTTTTTACTTTGAAAGATATCCAGAGGAATAATAGGTTTGGGCTAGCACAGTTGAGGAAACAGAGCACAGTGTGTATCTTGAGGTGAAGGTAGTGAGGTCCTTTATTTCCCTGGGAGACCATTGTTCAGTATTACACCAAGCTTACAGAAGTGTACACCAATAACTTTTTAATATAGAAAATTTCTTAGTGTCAAAGGAACAGAGTGATTTTGTGTTGTCTTTCTCACGTACCTAAAACAGTATTTTGGGCCCCTAAACATGGGAATCAACTTACATCTTGAAGATAAGGAGTTATGACACTTTTGGAACTTTGTTCTTCAGGTGAGCTGGGTCAGGAGCTCAGGTTTGTTCACAGAGCCATGGTTAGTGAAGACATATGCTGCCAATTCAACACTGGATGGAGTCTGGTATGTGCTAAAGACTACAAGGCCAGGAGGGCAGCTTTATTCTAGCTCAGCTAAACAATGGTAAAAGTGATGAACACTAGATCAGTGATTCCTGGTAGAAACAACAGGACTTAGGCGTGTTGAAAAAATTGCTTAGGTATGGTCCCTCAGATTTTATAATCAATGAGAAACTGAGGAACAATATTGGGGTATATATTGACCTGACAATTTGAAGATGCATACTTCCCACTGCAAATGATGATAAGCATGGCTTCTGACTCTCAAGCTATATTCTCTGTCATCAATGTAATTTAAGACCTGGCTTTGTTCATCTTCTGTTGGTATCAGATAATACTCTCCAAGTGATTTGCTAATAATAACAGTCTCCTGTGGTGAAATATAAGTTAAAATAATAAACAAGGGTTACATCAATAAAAAGCTACTCCACAACCTAGGTTTTGAACAATGAAATATTAACTAATATTGCTTCACCGTTTTATGGTAGAATGACAGATATGACAACAATGAGAATCTATGGAGATGTTTTTCTGTTACTTGGAGAATAATAGGTTTAACTATAGGATTAACTATATTGATTTCACTTTTTCAGTTTCTTTTATAAAAATTTCCTCAAACTACTATCTGAAGAGTCATATTTAAGCAGTTGTCTGAATCTGTAAAATGAATTTAAACGTATGCAAACTCTAATTCAAATTTAATGAGATAACTTAGCTACCTTAATATATGTACCTGCTTAAACACCTTGCTGAAGTGCAGGATAAAACATGACTTGCAAGTACCAACTATTGATATGGAATATCAGTGTTGTAGCTTGTGGAGAGCTTAGAGACTGATCTGCAGAGTTAAGGTATTCCCCAAAATAATTATATCAAACAATATATCTTCTGTAATCATGATTGCTCTCATATTCCCTGAGCATGAAAGGCTTAATCTGTCAGTTTTCATAATTAGTTGTGAATATATTNCAGTGACAAGTACAGGGGGACAATCACTTCCCTAGTCCTGCTGGCCACACCACTGATGCAAGCGAGGATGCTATTGGCCTCCTTGGCCAGCTGGGCAGGCTGCTGGCTCATGTTCAGCCAGCTGTCGACCAACACCCCCAGGTCCTTTTCCACCTGGCAGCATTCCAGACATTCCTCTCCAAGCCTACAGCGTTCCATGGGGTTGTTGTGACTCAAGTGCAGGGCTCAGCAATTGTCCTTGTTCAACCTCATGCAATTGGCCTTGATTCATCTATCCTTTCTGTCCAGATCCCTCTGTAGAACCTCCCTACCTTCAAGTAGATCAACACTTCTGCCCAATTTGATGTCTCCTGCAGACATACTGACAGTACACTCGATCCCTTCATTCACATCATTAATAAAGTTATTAAACAGAACTGGCCTCGGTACTAAGCCCTGGGAAACACAACTTATGACTGGCCATCAAACAGATTTAACTCCATTCACCACTACTCTCTGACCCCAGCCTTCCAGCCAGTTTTTTACTCAGCAAAGTGTATATCTGTGCAAGCCATGAGCAGACAGTTCCTCCATCAGAACGCTGTGGAAAACAGTGTCAAAGGCTTTACTAAAGTCCAGGTAAACAATATTTACAGCCTTTCTCTCATTCAGTAAGTGGATCACCTTGTCATAGTTGGAGACCAGATTAATCAAGTAGGACCTGCCTTTCATAAACTTGTGCTGACTGGGCCTGATCGCTTGGTTGTCCTGTATGTGCCACATGATGCCACAAAGATTATCTGCTTCATAACCTTCTCTGGCACTAAGTTCAGACTGGTAGGCCTGTAGTTTTCTCGATCCTCCTTGTGGCCCTTCTTGTAGATGGGTGTCACATTAACAAGGATTTAGTCAAGTGAGACCTCCCTAGTTAGCCAAGACTTCTGATAAATGATTGAAAGTGGCTTGGTGAGCACTTCTGTCAACTCCCACAGGACTGGGTAGCTGGAGGAAAACTGTCTTACTATGAGACAAAGGTGGCACTCAATGTCTCAACCTTTTCCTCATCCTTTGTCAATGCTTTTAACCCCATATCCAATAGAAGATGGAGATTCTCCTTAGGCCTCCTTTTGTTGTTAATGTATTTATAGAAAGATTTTTTTATTGTCTTGCACAACAGCAGCCAGATTAACTTCCAATTGGGCTTCAGCCTTTCTAATTTGCTCCCTGCATAACCTTTTGACATCCTTGTAGTCCTCCTGATTTGCCTGCACCTTCTTCCAAAGATCATAAACTCTTCATTTTTGCCTGGCTTCCAGACAAAGCTCTATTCATCCAGACTGGTCTTCCCCATCAGCTTTTCAGTACATGGAGATGGTTTGCTCCTGCACCTTTAGGAGTTCCTTCTTGAAGAATGTCCAGCCTTTCTGGACTCCTTTGCTCTTCAGGGCTGTCTCACAAGGGACCCTGTCAACTAGTCTGCCATGACAGAGACACCTCCCACTAGACCAGGTTG